>JANHFR010003114.1:372227-384772 GCA_032468015.1 Mimophis mahfalensis | reverse complement strand
CATGCCTGCCCACTAAGCCATGCCCACTAGGCCACACCCACAGAACCGGTTGTTAAAAAATTTGAAACCCACCCCTGCTTCAGGGGCCAGGGTGGGCATAGCCAGGGTGGGCATGACCAGCTTGATGTCACTCGTCTTGGGGGTACCTGTGGCGG
The DNA here is from genome assembly GCA_032468015.1 of Mimophis mahfalensis. NCBI lineage: Eukaryota > Metazoa > Chordata > Lepidosauria > Squamata > Mimophis > Mimophis mahfalensis. The sequence goes on along the minus strand of JANHFR010003114.1, from coordinate 384,617 downwards.
CCTGAGTCCTCTGCCAGTGAAAACGAGCTCCCAAGCTCCATTTTCCCTGGCAGAGGGCTGCAAGAGGCCATTGCGACTGAAAATGGAGCCTGAGGGGGTCGCACATGGCCCTCCTGGGCTCCATTTTCACTAGCAGGGGCACTGCAGGCTGGTCCTTTGCTATCTCCAGGGCAGCCCCATGGGCCAGATCTAAGCTCCCTGTGGGCTGCATCCAACCCAAAGGCCTTGAGTTTGAGACCCCTGGCCTAGGCCAATCTCTACCAGCTCCCTCTTTTATAGCAGGCTTATAAAATGATGGGCTTGCAGGATAACTTTTTCAAATTAAAAATAAACACTTTTTTTAAAAGGAAGATCTCAGACATCTTATGAATTCTTCCTTTCCTCCAATTTTTTAAATAGATATATTGTCATGATTTTGGAATTGCTTTTTTTCTAAAACATAGGAGAAAACATTTCCCAACAGAGAAGATTAAAAAAAAGACTTCCTTCGGCAGACAATATGCACGCCAATAATTCCTAGGAGTGCTCGCTCCTTGGCTAGGAGCAGGCCTTTTCTTATGAAACAACCAGAAAAATGGTGGCACATTTTGTCCCACATCTGGGCTTTTAGTGGAGAGTGGGAGTTATTATTTTTTTAAAAATGAGAACTGCGAATCTGGGAATCTCTCATCCGTGGGAGGCAGCTGCCCCAACTCACCTGCAAAGACCTATGACAGCGTTTTACTAGCAGTCTCTCTAGAGGTTGATGTATCTTTTCAACTCAGGCCTGACCCCATAAGCTCACTGAGTTTTCTAGGGTGATTACGACATTTTCTATGGTGATTATGATATTAGCAGCCACAGAACCAACCCCTCATCTTCCCCACCACCTGATTTGCATGCTTGGATTCTATTTACTGCTGATATGGTTCCACGGGAGGCTTTAGTGATAGTGAAGGCAGGCAAGGAAATCAATGCTGTAGTTGATTTACATAGCACAATAAAGATAAAAAAAATTGCCACTTTTAAAAAGTTCCCCTTTGATGTTGCCCCATCTCATCCAAAGGACGAGTGATGATTTGCTGGAATCCAGTAACTGTAGAACAATTCAGGATGTGATTTCTTTGCCCTCATGCATGACTTGAAAAAGCAATTTTAATTAAATCCAGTTTTTGTTTCATGTGCATTTCATGGTGTCAATGTGCTACAGCTTCTCCCTTTATGTTTGTTTCAGATAGTTGCACTGAGCGAAATGCAGATTTGATTTTAACAGATGTGCAGGATGGTGAAGATACCAGCCAAGACACTTTTGTGGTAAGAAGCTAATCCTATCCTACTGCCTCCCGATAATTGCCTTCTATACAGTATAGTATACAGTTGTGATGAAGCCATTTGTATAGATTTGTGGAAAACAGCACTAGGGGAGAAGGGATGAACTTTATTTACAGTATGTATTTTATACAACTGATTGCTTGGATTTTTGAAAGTGCTGATTCATATGAATAACTTCACATGTTGTTAAATTTTTCAGTACAATCATATAATCAAATATTGGAAAGTCTCACAAAAAGTGGATGCTGTATATCTATAACTCCAGAATATATTCACTCTAAAAAAAGCAAATAATCTTAAGGATAGTTTTGGAGAGGGAAGGCAAGAAAATTCAACTTCACATTTTAGTTTTGCAATTGTAACTTCCTGGCTTTTTTGTTCATATTTTTCTTCCATTTTTTCCCCATGTCTGCAATAAAATAAAACTGAATGGAACTGCACTGTCTACATACTGCCTTATCTGCACCTCAGGCATTTCTTTATGATGAAATTTCCTCCCCATGCTATAAAATAGAGCTCTGGTTGCTATGTGATCTCTGACTATTATCACCTAGAGAGTTTCCACTCTGGCATTAAACATAGAGGATTGCTTTTAATACCTTGTTTATATCTAAAGGAATAGTTTGAGCTTTGCAATAGTTAAAAATAGGAATGGACAAAGTTGGTCATTTGAATAGAGAGAGAATAAAGATGTACCTCATTGTTTCCAGAGTTCTCTCCAGTTCTCTTCAGCTTCTCCCCAGACCTTGGCCTGCAACTGAGGCAGCCATGCGCACAATTTATGAGAGGAGACTTTATTGCTTGAATGGCAGTAAGAAGAAGATGGTTTTCTATGGGACCTCAACTGTTGAGAGAATTCAAACCTTCTTTTGTAGAGAAAGATTTGAAATGAAGTACTTACACTTCAAGTAAACCATTTGTTGATATTGTCTTGAAATATGATTATCATGAAATTCACTGATTCTGAAATATACAGAAGTTGTTATCACAAGATTTGGCCATTTATTGGACTCCTTTAAAAGAGGAACAGAACTTAACAATGACTTAGTCATGATAACCAAATTTGACTTACCTGATCTGAAACACTGAATGCTAGCAAGGAAATATTTTGGCACTCCTGGTTGGTTGGCAATGGATAGATTCATCAGAAGAACTTCCATTATATTTTTAAAGAATATTCTCCTGTCAAAATTATATGTGAATCTTTCCACTTTGTTTTCGTTCATTCTCTCATTTCCCATTTAGTAACTGCAGATATGGTTTAACTCTGACGTATTTTCCAATATGTCCAAACTAGAAAGTGGCAAATCATCACTGTGGACATCTACAGACTGTTGTATGTTATTATTTTACTATAAGTGTTTTGTAGGCACATTTTAGGGTTTACAGTTGTTAAAGTGAAAAGTTCCTAATCCAATATAATGCATACTTAACCCTAAACTGTGCAATTTCTGCATTTCTGAACACTTCTGTACATACGGTTTTGAGCTGTAAAACTTTCTATAAAGCATAAAAGATAACTGCACAAAACATTTTATTATAATGTGCACCTTTCCTAAAAATAGGCTATTGCCTAAGTTAACTCTATTCTCCTTAGGCTTTGCAGATTGACATAGCAGCATAAATAAGTCTTGAAATCTCAGTCTTTAAAACAAACAAAAGAGTCAACATTTATTAAGTTGTCTTGCTGTGTTTGCTGTTTTTCTGGTTGCTGTGGAGTTCCAGACCATGCTCTAAGCTTTGCTCTTAAGCAGTGTTGCTGTTGAGTATCCCAGCTGAGCTACAAAGCCAAGCTCCAGGTAGTATCCCCACCAGGATACATGGCTTGCTGTACCTTGTGGTTCTGGCAGTTGGCTGATTGCCCTCTTGCCTACCTGTAATAGTTGTAAATTCCAAGAGGTTGCCTCGACTTCCTTTCTGCTTGCCATTTTCTTATCTCCTTTTCTATTGTCCTATACCCCACCTGCTTTTGTGGGCTAAGGGACAGAGTAGAGTGAGGGTGCCTGTGGATGTTGGCATATTCCCAAAAAAAATTGAATGTGGCTCAGTTAGTTAGACGGCTGCAACCCTGATATGGATGCTTGTGAGCAAACTGTGAGTGGGAGACAATCATGAAAGAACAAATGAATAAATGAATGAATGAGTCCATCTCTTCTAAAGCTTTTCAAGTTTTACAGCCCTTCGAGAGAAAGCATGAGTTTAGTCCTTGGGGAAGTGGGGTAGGGAGATTTTCTGAGTGATTGCAGTGTCTTTCCCCCAAATGTAGATCACAGCCCTATGAAGGCTGGAAACAGGGAGCTGTCTGCATCCCATTTGTAATAACAGTGGCAGCTTTCCCATCTCTGCAAGCAGCAGTCAGTGAAGTAGATCATTCATTCAGCAGCTTCCTGATAGGATGACACCACCTCACACACTGAGATTTATTAGAATAGGAGAAGAAAAGACAAGCTCGTTCAGAGCTACTGCAACAGCCACATATTCACCATTTCAAGTAGTCTTACACAGGTTGTTCTCTTGCATAGTATTCTTCATACAAGATGTATCCTTAGGTGGGAGCTACAAAGAACATTCTGTCTCAAAGAGACTTTGGGATTGGTGTGGGACTTTATTTACTTGTTTGTTTTGGAAGCTGTCATGATAATCTTGACTTTAACAAAAGTAAGGGTGTCCAAGACAACAGTTTGTACAAAGGAATGGCTCGGTTTAAAGTGAAAATGAAGACATTGTGGGTATATGGCAGTGGCACAATGTCAGCAATGTTTTTGATGAACACAACTCAATTGGCAAGAAGTAGCAAGTTTTGTTTTTGTTGTCTGCATCAGACAAGTATTTCATCTAACCTACAATTCGGCCAGCCAATGTGAAAAAGAAGCCAGAGTTTCATCCGTCACCGTTTTGGACTCAGGTTCAGAGGGAGCTGGTTCATATTTTTCACATCAGAGGGAACCACTCCAGCAAAGACTTGGCGGAGGGGACAAAGCCTTGACTGCTGAACTTGTGGCCTTGGTTGTGGCCCAAATTGGAGACCCAGAAGGAAAGAAAACAGTTGTGTCCTTCCAACTCAGTTTCTGTGAGACAGTCCTCCATGTTGGCGAATGATCATCCGGGTGTTTTCCATTTCCCCTTCCACAAAGAATTTGGCAACCCCGGCATTCTTTCATCAAAGAAGAACTCAGAATTGGTTTGAGAAAGAGATTTACAGTTTCAGCTCTATTTACCATTCTGAGAGGTGGAAATCTTCAAAACCAGACCAAGGTATCTTAGAGTCAGAGCTGATGGAGAGTCTCCAATTGGCTTATGAATAGAGTAACTTATTTAAGAGCTGCTGTTGTTTCTAATATAACATTCCCAAAACAAACAAAAACAAAACAAAACAAAACCAGAAGGAAATAAAAGAAACTGATTTCAATGGGAAATCTGGTCTTTTCATTCCCAACCCAACCTCCCGTAATACTTACTTGTGCAAATATATAGAGTTTGGTGTGTTGAACTGAGCTTTAAAAAAATATATATTAAAAGGTACATGTGTTGTGTCAATATAACTTTTCTACTACTTCCTATATTAAAAGTCTCTCAAAGTATTTTACAAAACATAAATAATTAAAACAGCATATTACAATAATTTTTTAAAAAGAAAACCTGTAAAATGAGGTGAAGGGAGGAAAAAAAAGGCTGAAACAGAACCATTCCTTTAGGACAGTGGTTCTCAACCTGTGTGTCGGGACCCCTTTGAGGGTCGAACGACCCTTTCACAGGGGTCACCTAAGACTATTGGAAAACACATATTTCAATACAAATACAGGTGTACATGAAAATAATTTTATGGTTGGGGGTCACCACAACATGAGGAACTGTATTAAAGGGTCATGGCATTAGGAAGGTTGAGAACCACTGCTTTAGGATTTATCAGGGCCATGCTGAGCAATATGTGATTTGGAGTACCTTAAAGCAACATAGTTTTCCCGGGATCTAGTGGCTGCTGATATGCAGTGCTGGGGGAAAAAATGCAACTAATGTGAGGTGTTCTCCATAGTTAATAGGCATATATACCCCAGACCACATTTTGCGCTTTTGGATTTGAACAGTGAGTCCTTGAGTCCTGGTGGTGCAGTGGTTAGAATGCAGTACTGCAGGCTACTTCTGCTGCCTGCCAGCTGCCTGCAATTTGGCAGTTCGAATCTCACCAGGCTGAAGGGTGACTCAGCCTTCCATCCTTCCGAGGACAGTAAAATGAGGACCCAGATTGCTGGGGGCAATGTGCTGACTCTGTAAACCGCTTAGAGAGGACCGTAAAGCTCTGTGAAGCTATAAGTCTAAGTGCTGTTGCTATTGCTAATAATCTTTATGACCACAACAAAACCAGAAAATTAAGTGGTGAGGTTCTTAACTGAGACATCACAGGACCACACCCAGTTTTATGACCTTGTTGCTGTGATCGTTAAATGAGGCATGGCATGATTTCATCTTTCAACTTCCCATTCTGATCTCCACATTGACTTTGCTTGTTGGAAGCTGGCTGTGGAAGTCACTGAAACTGTATGACAATGTTTTTCTCTTTTTGGCAACGGTAATAGATCCAGTGGATATCTATGAATTTTTCTACCTTTTCAAATGTCTTCCCCAAGGAGGCCCACCTGGGACCTTCATTGTCCCCCTTGAGGTCTCCAGCCAATAAAATACCATGTTCTCCCCAAACCTAAGCCTATATAAGCTCATGACATACATAAATATTCTCCAGGCCCGTCCCCCCCCCCCCCCCGAGTTCTCATTAAATTTGACGGAAATGTCTCTCACTGAAGAAAAAGTATGGTCAGGGGTATAGCCTGATATTCTTGCTATTTATTTAGCAAGGTGAAGACCAAGAGATTTGCGTATGAAAGACCTGAAGTCATTTACTGGTGGCTCACATTTCCATTAAATCTTAAGCAAAGACATCAGGAGGGAACTCCTCCTATTCTGACAACGCCCCCCCCCCCAATTTTTGGAAAGTACAGTAAGTTTAATATGGTTCAAAGAAATATTTGTGACAGAAAGCCAGAATAACTGTAGGATTATTATCCAGTTCCAACAATAAAGTCACTTCAGATATACTTCCAAAAGAAATTCAGAAGAGATTCTCAAGCATTCTGAGTATAAGACAGAGAAATAGAAGCCTCTTTGACAAGGAAGGAAAACTTTTTAGAAATTGTAAGGTAGAGTACAGCACAGCATTATTTATTCCCATATCACTGTCAGGGTTTGCTTTAATCCTGATTTATTGACTAATTTAGAAAGAGATCAGTCTGCGGACCTGTGGAACTTTTTACACATGTTGTTTGGAGGCTCCTAGGCAATTCCCAATTTCTTGCCCTTCCTTTTAAATTGGGATAGAGCAGGGGTGAGCCACTGTGGCAACTTTACAAGATGAAATCCACAAGGCATAAGGTTTCCGTAGTAGCCGATCCCTGCTCTAGAGGCTGTGAGAAGATCCAGAAATAAACTGGCTCCGTTTATTTGAGCCACTGGCTCACATTTTCATTTCTACATCAGACGTGTAGTCAAAAAGCAACAATGCAATATGGCTTGAAATTGTGCTTTACTGGTATAAAAGAAACCATGGCTTATTTGCTGAGTCAATTCACATGTAAGCCTAAACCAAAAACAAACATGCCCCCTTATCACTTTGGGCAGTGTGTGTTAATTTATTCTTCGCTATGGTTCTAATTCTTTCTTTTTTCCCCCTCTGTCTTGTACTGTTCCTTATTGCAACAATACTGATTTTCAGAATAATAGAATAACAGAGTTGGAAGGGACCTTGGAGGTCTCCTAGTCCAACTCCTTGCTCAAACAGGAGATCCTATAACATTTTGGACAAATGGTTGTCCAATCTCTTCTAAAAAACGTCCACAGATAGAGCACCCACAACTTCTGCAGGCAAGTCATTCCACTGATTAATTGTTCTCACAGTCAGGTAATTTCTCCGTAATTAGTTTGGTTCTCTCCTTGATTAGTTTCTGTCTGTTGTTTCTTCTCCTGACTTCAGGTGCTTCTTCTATATGGCATCCCCTTAGATATTGGAACACAGCTATCATGGCACACCTAGCCCCTTTTTTTCCATTAAACTAGACATCCCCGATTCCTGTAACCATTCTTTATATGTTTCAGCTTCTGGTCCCCTAGTCATCTTTGTTGCTTTTCTCTGTACTCTTTCTAGAGTCTCAATATCTTTTTTTATATCATGGTTACCAAAACTAGATTAAATATTCCAAGGGTGGTCTTATTAAGGCATTATAAGGTGGTATTAATACTTCATGTGATCTGATTGTATTTTTGTGTCAATGCAGCCTAGGACTATCTTGGCTTTTTTGGCAGTTGCAGTACACTATTTAAATAATTATCCACTAGGATACCAAGATCCCTTCACAGTTATTACTATTCAGCCAGGTACATCTATTCTACACCTGTGCATATGGTTTTTCTTGCCTAAATGTAGAACCTTACTTTTCTTACCATTGAATTTCGTTAGATATTCAATATCTAATAGGGCCCTGTTTTTTTTCTAATTATTTGTGCTTGTGCAATTGCCCTGTTATGACCTGCAGTAAGAGGGTGTCTCCTAAGGGGTAAGTTATAGATTTAATAATTACACAGCTGGGGGAGTAGTACTATCTTTGCTTTCTTCCCTGAGGAAGGCCCTCATTTGTTCATTTTCACTATACACTGATTTGTCACATTAAGGAACTGGAGATGAGCACATCTACAGGGTGGCTGACCAGATGATAGAAATTATGTTTTAAAGTGAGGTGGGAAGGTTGCACAACAGAGCTCTAAGTTTTCAGAGCACTCCAGCTCTGGTTGCACACACAACTGTGTAATGGAATGTACTCTTCATTCCCACACCTCTCATGTTACATCAAGAAGCCAGTAGGAATGCCTTTTTATCCCCCACTCACCTTTGCTGACAGGGGGTAGCATTCTCAGCTACCTGGATGGGAGAATCTCTGACATATTGAGAGCCAGGAGATTTGAGGAGAAAGCCAAGATCCAAGAATGGTTTTAAAACAAATATATACACTCCAAAGGTTTAGGTGTTACCCCAATCTGCCTTTCCTAGTCTGATCTAGTGTGTTGACTAAGGCTGAAGGGTGTGTACAGTTCAATAAATACGGAGGGCAGCAGACTGGGAAGGGGCATTTGACATAACTCAACTGATGCTTGGAGTAGACTTGTCTCCATTCTCTAGCTGTGGTTCATCTTACATTCGTCCAGATGTAGGTGTCCATAGAGGGGGAAACAAAATCATGTATATCTTTACGTTCTTGTCCAATGATGTGGATTTCCACTGGTTCTCTACTATGGTCAAATCACTTTGATCACTTTTCTGCTTGCTAATGCTGGTTCCCCTACCCACCCACCCCCACAGGTAGAGCTTCCCTAGGTATACATCTTCCCTAGGTGACTAATGGGGTTCCAAAGGAAGTTTGCTTTTTTTCCCTCAAGAGTTTGATGGGTTGTTTTATTGAGGCCTTGGTCTCTTCCTTGAATGAGGAAGTAACAAGGATCTTGGATCAAATAGCTCCTGGGGCTTCTTACTGTGTGTGTGTCCTGAGTTGGTCCTCAGTTTTCTGAGGGATTTTGGAAGATGAACTACCAGAAGAGATGCCTAGAATCACTCAGTTGTGAGATGGGTGGTATATAAATTTAATAAATAAAAATGAAGAGCAAATCTGATGGACGACACCTATTTGGGATTACACTGGGGGACAAGACTGGCAAAATATAGTTATTTTTCTGCTCTGACTATGTCTCTAGGTAGCTATTAAGCAGTCCTTTTTACTCATTCCTTGCTGGGAAGGGATGAATCACAGGATCATCTGGATAACTGCTGTGAAGAATATTCTAGTCCCCCCCCCCCCCCGCAGATAAAGTTGCCACCCTGCTACCTGTAAATAAATAAATACTTCGCATCAGTCATGTGCAACTCTATGCATGGGGTCACTAAGGATTCTGTCGGAGACTTACATTCCCCACAAAGGTTTGTAAGCCTAGAAGCTTCTCAGTTGTTGTTTAAATAAATAAACAACCACACAACCCATTGAACTGATTGAGTGGTTATACTATATGGCTACAACAGTTTTGCAGAACCTAAAAGTTGCCCTGATAAACTCTTTTGTTTCAAATTTTCCTATTAATATGCTGACTTGTAAAACTTAGAGATGGCCCACACCATATTAACAGGGCTTTTTTCTCTTGTGCCTATTTTGAAATACCTTATGTTCTAATTCATCAAGGCTAAATGAATAAAATTTCTAAAGGTTTGTGCTTCACAAATATTGGTATTTTTCTTAACTTACATGCAACCTCTTGAAAAGTGATTTTTTTTTTAATGAACCATTACTCGCATGATTCACCAATTAAAATGTCTTTAATCTGTCCATAACCTTAATAGAAATACAGGAAGATAAGCCACATAATAACCATGGAACTCTGATGGAAAAGAGAGAATAGCTGGAGGTGCTTAACAGTACTTTTGTGGAGAGCATGACAGGGTAGAAAGTGGGGTATAAATCAAATCCATCCATCCACCAGCCAGCTTTTACAGGTCAGGTGTTTGACCTAAAAAAGCTTTGAGGAGACACTTTCACGAAAACCCAGAATTGTAGCACATGCTGAAAATTAGGAAACAGACAAGAAAGTTAGAAGGGGGAAGAAACATCATGGAGAACTTGTTAGCAATTAATTATTAGGGTTATTATTGCATTACCAATTTTTGAGTGCCTTAAAATGGCCACCTGGGGGAGTCACACCACACTCACACCAACCAACCATCAAAGTTGTTTACTCCCTTGTCTGCAAAATGTATTAGTGCTTTGCACCTGCCAACGGTCTCCATATTTTCCTATAAAAGGGAGGGTCATGCCAACTCCTCCTTGTCTTTCTCTGATAGAACTCTTTCTCTGTATTGAACAGAATAACTTTGCTGAGTGTTAAATAATATCTGCTTAATAAAAGTTCCCGATTGACATTTTTGGTGCTGATTCTTGAGTGAAACAATATCATCGCCTCTCACAAATCTAATAGAACTGGGCAAACAATTATTGTTAGAATTTACTACTATCCAGCAGGAAAAGAAAACCTATACCATGTGACCATCTTCACTTCTGTGACCTTAAAAGACAGAGATCTCACAGGAAACCCATTTGCCACCATTGCTCGCTCCCTGGCTGGCCAATAGGAGAGGCAAAGAACATAATCCAATCATTCTCCAACCCTCTGAGTTACCGCCTGTTCCAGAGTAATAAGAACCTGCTTTCTTTCACACAAAAGAGAAATAAATCAATTGTTGGCTCTCTTATCCACATTCTTCAGCCTAGATAGAGATTGTTAATGAGGTCATCTAAAGATCTAGCAGCTACAGTTGCAGGTCGTTAAAGTTTCCTTAATTTTAATATTGTCTGATTTATTTATAGATTAGAATATATTGTGTACACACGACTGTCTGTTTAGAACTGAAAATATTAGTTTTAATATACCACGTAGCTCCAGATATTGTTGCCTGGTCTGCAAAAAAATGGATGGTAACTTTGATAAAAGGAAAAGAGGCTCAAACGTTTATTTTCCTCATAAGCTATAAGGGTCAGATAAGTGTTTAGGGACATTCTGATTTGCTTATTTTTCACATTCAAAATTTGATTTGTTCCACTTCTTAGTACTGAAACTTTAAACAAGTGAAAATCAGCATGTACAGTATATTTCTTTTTGTACTCAATTTCACTAGTATAAGACACTTTTGTTTGTTATGTTTGTCAATATACACATTTTTATGGACACTTTATCTTTAATACATACCTGTTTGGTTACATATTTGGACTGGAAAATGTCCCTGAAATGTTTGGAGAAATGCATCTTCTGAATAATGGTTTCAAACGTACATTGCATCAGTACTGTGACACAAGATGGCTTTGTTTCTGTTTGGAAACCTTTTCTGGACTTTTTACTTGAAAGTAAAAAAGAATAAAATTTTGATTTTAAGTTTTGCTGGTTAGAATGATTTTGTAGTTATAGAAATGTGAAATGTAAAACAGAAGCTTGAGGTTGTAATTTCTCTTTTTGTGTACTGTACTGAAAAAAGTTGGCAGTCACTATTTTTTCTCTTTTTCTCTCTTTGTACCTTTCTCCTTGTTTCACTCAGTTTTCTAACTTTTGTCTCTGTATTTGTGTTTTATAGTAATATTTAATAAGAGTCTAAGTAATGCAACATGACATTAAGTTCATATTAAAGTATGAATGATTTCTCTAAGTTTCACCTCCTCTAACCCATGAGGGTTATCACAAATATCAGAAGTTGATGAAATCACATTTAATGTCCACATTATGTAAGGGCACAATCAGAATAAATATTTATAACACAGCACAGATTTGTTTATGTAGATGTACAACCAATTTTAATGGTGTTAAATTGAATCGATAGCAAACAATATCTTGCTATGTATAATGTGGAGAGAAAGGGGCCGTGAACCTGGTTATCCATTTACAAAACACAGCTCCTCCCCTCTCATAAATCAAAAATGATTTCGTACAATTAGTCTGCTGTCTTCACTAGGGAACAGCTGGGAAAAGTTCAAAACATTTTTTCCTTTTTCATATCTGTCTGTTTCTTCCTCTCTTGTTAAATTTGGGCATAAAACAAATGGGATAAAGCAAACCTGGTGGTGATTTCTTACAATGTCTTGTGACTAACAAGTTTTGTACGTGTGTTTTAAAAAGAGCTCAAACTTGCGAAGTATCATTGCTATGTTTTAGTCTAATGCTACTTCTATCTTTTATCCTTTTTAATTAGAAGGCAAATTCTCAGACCGCCTGGCCTAATCCCTACACAGTGGAACAAAGCATGCTGAAGCCTTTGAACATTGCTCAGGGGGAGTGGGGACAGGCAGCCGCCCCTTCCCCAGTACTGTTGGCAAAAGGAGACCGACTCTGACCTTATTCTCAAGCATTTTCGCCATCTCCTGATGGTTCTCTGGCCTTTGGAAGTCTTTCTCTTGTTTTCCCTTTTGGGTTGGAGAGAGGAAGGGAGGGAGGAAGAGAGAGAGAGGGGGG
>JANHFR010003114.1:257186-268143 GCA_032468015.1 Mimophis mahfalensis | reverse complement strand
GGGACGGGAAGGGAAGGGAAGGGAAGGGAAGGGAAGGGAAGGGAAGGGAAGGGAAGGAGATTTCCAATGCTGCCTGCCAGATTCCCACAAGGGAAACTCAATGGGGAAAGTTGGTAGGAAATTGGAACTTGTTCTGCTCCCACATTGTTTCTCTGTTTAGGTAAGGAAATATCTCCAAAACAATGACTCAACAAGGCACAAGTTGTGTAGTCAGATCCAATGCAGCTATCAGAATGACAAAAGCCATCACATGACACATCAAGCCATCACATGACACATGCAACAGCACAACATGTGCACAAAAGGGAACAATTTTTGTCACAATACCAGAAGAGTTCTTTCATTGTATGATTTCTCTTGACCCTTTCTGATGTACACATCAAGTGATAAAAGGGATAGGTTGTCCCAAGAGTGCCCACTGAGCTTCATGGCCTATGGTGGCAGGCACATTGACTCCAGGCATCTCCATTTTAGGACTCACTTGACATTCATTCACAGGAAAATTATTTATTTGCTGCCCAGTTATATAGTCTTAAATAATTGAATGTAATAATTTTATAAGAGAGAATGTATGACAGGAATTCTCCCAAATTCTAGCCAGGAAGCAGTAGAAGAGATATGCAAACATTCACAGTATCCATATCTATTACCAACTAAAATACTTGCTTGTGCTTCACAATGGAATGTTGACTTCTGAACTTGTGACCAACCAATCTGAGCCTTAATAATCTTTTCAGTCCTCCGTCAATTTTCTCCCATCTCATATGATGGGCCAGAAGTTTCCTTCTCCCACCAATCACCTGGTATAAGACAATTAACTCTCAGAAGATTTCACTTATCTCATTCCAAAATCTCATAGGTATCTTGAAATTTCAAGATCTCATTTAAGATTTCAACTGCCTCACACAAGATTATTGCAAACTCATGACCATGTGAAATGTTGACCATTTTAATCCTGCTTGTAGTACTAATAAAAGGATTACTAAGCAATTGGTTATATTCACCCTTCCTCAGTATGGTGCCTTTCATTTATATTGATCAATTCCCAAAGACTAGATTGGGATAAGACACAATATGGTGTGTATTTGAGTTAGCATGTTGCATGAACTCAACTACCATGATAGACAAATCATACTTTATGTATTATCAGGTTGCGTGAACTTAGCCAAATGTGGCTACTTCAATAAACAATGTGAACATTGGTTTAGCATGGTGTGAACTGAGCCAAAATCACCTTACCAGAAGCTAGAAGGCTCCTGTAGACTCTGGGTTACTAGATGGTGCTATCTGCTTGGAGATGGTCACCTATCAATTGAATGATCGTTGTTGGATGCTTGAGGTGCTTTGCATCAAAGAGTGGAGCTGGTCTTGTTAATTCTTTGTCCCCTGTTCCAAATCGAAAGATGCTGTGGTTCTTAGGCATTAAAAAAAAAAAATCCTTTCCAATGAGCCAAGTGAATATGGTATTTACAATGCTATTTGAGAAAAGGTCAAAGATTTGTCCTTTGCCAAAGAATGACGATGTACTTGCAGGCAAAAAAAAAAAAGCCAGGCTGAAGGGGGAAGGGGGCTTGGGGGTGGAGAGGCTAGCTGCACCAGCCCAGCTCATGCGAAGAGGGCCACAAAGGCAGAGGGCGCCACCCAGAGGTTTTTAATTCAACGCCTGTCATTCCAATTGTGGCGGGTTAGAGATCACAGAGGAGCAGATATCTACTGAGGAAACATCAGACGGTGTAGTAAAAAGGGGTAATCCATTTATTTTTAGAGAAGTTTTCCACTTGGAGATCATACACATGAGAGATCACAGAAACACATGCAAGCATGAAATTTAATTTTTAAGAATTCTTTTCCTGGGGCTCCCATGTACGACAGCAACTGGAGCAGAGGAAGGGAAAAAATACCCGTAATCATGACGGCCCAATGATGCCGATTTGTTATAGTTTTCTGTTTTGCAAAACATGAAGCTTTGAGAAACCAGAATTAAACAATGAATGGTATTTTTAAAATATGAAAAGCAGGTGGAGTTTCTTAAGCGAGCAACTTTGGAAACAGTTTCTAGCATGTTGGTAGGGAGTATCAGTGTAGGAAAACCCATTGTCCACTTTGACTGGCAGCACCCCTCCAGAGTTACAAGCCTTTCCCAGCCCCATCTGGGGAGAGCTGGGGCCACATTGGCAAGCCTCTACTTGCAGAACAGAGGCTCTGCTGGTGGGCAACAGCCCTTCCTTCCTTCCCAAGCAGAGAGGACAAAAATGAAGAAGCTCCTTAGGATCAATTCCTACCTGCCTGCCTGCCTGCCTGCCTGCCTGCCTGCCTGCCTGCCTGCCTGCCTGCCTGCCTGCCTGCCTGCCTTCCAGGAGAGAACATTTTAGAAAAGAAACAATTGTGATGGATAGAGTAGTTCAGCATTTCGTTTAGTGGACAGGATGGATCTAGCTGTACACACATATACACAAATCAAATGAACAACAGATGGCCATGCTGCAGGAAACCTGTGGCTCTCCAGATGTATGCTAACGTGGATTTTCTCCCTTTTAAACTGAGCCCAGGCTGAGATACAAGGAACATGGACATAGCAAGGTTCTGAGTATAGGGGTCGTGCTCCAAAAGGAAGCTAAAATACAATGATTATATTTCAGTAGTGGTCAGAAAGCCATCTTGAATAGGAGTCTGTTACACCATCTCTTACTGAAGTACCTGAATACCCCTTCTTCAGGACACATGCAAAGTTTGGACAATGCCAACCAGAGTTCAAGGATGAATGGATTGAACTGTCAAAGTAATTTCATGTATCTTCCTTTTTTTTGAAGGTATTTCTCCTGGAGTGGACTATAAACACATTTCCCAACCTCATTAGATCTATGAAGTTCAAGTGAGATACTAATACCACTCTATAAAGCCTTAGTAAGACCACATCTAGAATACTGCATCCAGCTTTGGTTACCACACTATAAAAAGATATTGAGACTCTAGAAAAAGTGCAGAGAAGAGAAACTAGGATGATTGGGGTGGGGTGGGGTGGAGGCCAAAACATACAGTGAATGGCTGCAGGAACTGGGCATGGCTAGTCCAGTGAAGAGAAGGACCAGGGGAGACATGATAGCAGTGTTCCAATATCTGAGGGGCTGCTACAGAGAAGGAAGAGGTCAAACAATTTTCCAAAGCACCTGAAGGCCAGACAAGGAACAATGGATGGAAACTGATCAAGGAAAGATTCAGCCTGGAAATGAGAAATTTTCCAGCAGTGAGAGTAATCAACCAATGGAACAGCTTGCCTTCAGAAGTTGTGGGAGCTTCATCATTTGAGATTTTCAAGAAGAGATTGGATTGCCATTTGTCAGGAATGGTGTAGGGGATCCTGCTTGGGTGGGGGATCGGACTGGATGACCTACAAGGTCTCTTCCAACCCTGTTAATCTGTTAATTCAATTAATAAATAAAATAAAATCTAGTGTCCATAATCACAAGTGGACTCAGCCACGAGACTGAGAAAGTGTGCTACAAAACTTAGAGGTGTAAACATTCAGGAAATGAATCATCCCTCAGCTCTTTAGAACCTCCTTTTTTATTTCTAGCACCTGTTTGTCTCCCATACACAATTCTCCTCTAACTGATCTAATTGCAGGTTCACATAGAATGATCCACTAATGTGCTCTTTGTCTACATAGCATGTAGAATCCTCTAGTCTCGAACTTTTAGGCAACTTCGTGGAAAAATGTGAAATAAGCCAAGTAATTCCTGTAGTAATGCCTGATGCATCCAGAATTTCCAAAATGACTAGGAACCAAGCAAAATATCCAACAAGAAGTCAAAAGTGGTTTGGGTTGACATATTATGCCATAATATGCCATAATAACCCATGGCCTGCAAGCCACAGTTGCTCCATTCATTCCTCTCACTAAATCAAAACCCAATAGTCAAGATTATGGCATCGTGTAATATCTGAACCCAGATAATTTTAAGCATGAAAGCCAACTGGCCAATCACCAGGAGATTGTGAGTTCTCATCCCATTTTAGGCATGAAAGCCATCTGAGTAACTTTGGACTAAATTCTCTTTCTCAGCCCACAATGACATCAGACTTGGATGACAAATGGCTTGGTCAATTCCTGTCACAACCACTGGATCATTCACCAATCAGTTGACCTGAAGAAAAAAGAAAGCAGATCCTTCCCTTCCAAAGAAACAATGAAGGTATTTATGAGTTGCTCATCTGCATTTTAATTACTTGATTGAATTGAAATAGACACTGCGAAACAAACTCATCTATTTCTGCACATATTCACAGCAGTTCTCAAAAGGAGCCTAAGGCTGCCCGGCATGTATATCGAATGGTTCAGTGCAATCACTTAAGCGTCTGTGCAAATGCCTAAATTAGAGGAACAGATTGACATTTTGCAGAATGTCCGGATCCTTCTCTTGGCCACTTCCCTGCCTCTTTCTTACCTGGGCCGAGATCAATGCCATGCAGAGAACAGAGGGAATTAATGATCTCTTAGGAAAGATAACAGCCCTTGGCTTCCAGGCATAGTCCTGGGGAGGGGAGGAGATTAGATATGACAGGGCCTTTCCCTGGCCTCCCCCTGCTGCTGCCTTTTTCAATTATAATTAAATCCCCCTCCAATCATCGAGGGTCAGCCATTGAAATCCTCCACCAAGCATCAGTGACTTTAAGTGAACAAGGTTAGTGAACCATATTGAAGGAACGGTGTTGCCTATTCATGATCTTTTCAATGAGATTTAGTCTATATGAACCTCATTTGCATATTGATACAGAGCGGGAGAGAAGGAGGCATTTTCAGGAGAACTATCTTGACATATGAACGCTGTGGGGAGGAAAATGAAACTGTGCAAGAGATCGAGGCCCAGTGGAAATTTCAGGCCAGGGACACAAAGAGAAATACGCACAGACACGGACAAGCACACATGTACCACAGAGAGAGAGACACACACATACACATCTGCTTCCAGGTTGCAAAATCTGTCCCCTGGTAGTTAGGAAGACAATGCAGAATTGTAGAATGTAAACAATGGAAGGCAGCTTAGAGATCACCCATTCCATTCCCCTGCCCGGTGCAGAAATCCCATTGCTACATCATCCCTGATGGTTGGCCATGCAGCCAACCAGTTTAAATTACTTTTAATAAAGGAAAACCCCTCCCCTCTAAAGGCAGTAGAGTCCCTTGTTGAAGAAGCTCTCATTAATAAGAACATTTGCCTGATTGTTCTGGAACAATTCTGGACACTTTGGGCCTGTCTTCTATATAACAGCACTTCAGATACTCGAAGACAGCTATTATATCTCCCTGTAATCTTCTGTTATCCAGGCTAAAGTTATTTGTATTGCAAGCATTCCTAGTATTTTTTGTTCTTTCCAGGCCCTGTATTGTCTTGTACTGCTCTAGACTTCCCAAAATGCAATGGCCCGAGGTTGCACAATATTCTGAGTACAGCCTGACCCTGCAAAATGGAATGGAAAGATGACTTATCTTGTTCTTGAACTATTATTGATGGCATCTAAGATGGTATTTTATTTTTTTTTGCAACTATATCATTCTGTTGGCTCATGTACTGCGGCCACGATGACCTTCCCTGCATTCCCCCATACAAACATGTCCTATTCCTACTACTTTGATTTACCTCATCCAAATGCATTTGTCCCTATTCAGATTCATCATGCTGATTACTATCTCTCATTTCAGCTTATAAAAATTGTCCTGAGACTTGATCTTGACTTCTATGATGGTTTTTTTTTTATCCACACTATCTTTATGTCGCCGGAAATTTGATAATCCAAGTCATTTATCCAAGTGTTGAATAGCACAGGGCTTCAATCAATACATGTGATGACTCCCCCAGACGCTTTCCCAGATACCTCTCCAGATGTCAGATCAGAGGAAGATGAACCAGTTCTGGGATGTCAGGAAGAGAGTTGGTCAATGGCTTCAAGAAGCCCTCTGAAAGTGATTTGGCTGAAGCACAGCTGCAGATGATCAATGATGAGGAAGAGGAACTGCCTTCTGCACCTGATCCAAGAACATGTAGGGCAGAGAAAAGACAGGAGCAATGAAGGTCAGCCAGATTATTCATGAGGGGGCAGCAGAATTTCTGGGGAATGCTAATTCAGGCTCAGAAGGCTTTAAAAAGATTCCTTACACCGTAAGGGGTGTGTGTGTGTGTGTGTGTGTGTGTGTGTGTGACAGCACAACACACTGTGGCAAACTTCAACACTTCCACCCAGGTCAACATAGAGCTATTGACTTGTAGATTTTGGCTACTGTTGTTCAGTTCTTTGATTCAATTGTATCTATTTAATGGTAACACAGCCCAGACCACATTTTGCAATTTTCTCTTGTTACAATCTCACTGGAGACTTTGTGGAATGCTTTGCAGAAGTCAAATTCCACCATGTGTGCTTGCATTTTCATAGTTAACTGTCTAAAGTTGTTTGAATAAATTCATGCTGGTTCCTGCCAAAACAATACAGTGGAACCGTTCATGACCACAATTTGTTTCATAACTTCGGTTGTGAACCGAGTTGGTTGTGAACTGAAACAAATTTTCCCATTGGGTTGTATGGAAATATGATTGATCCATTCCAGACCTCTATGAACTGTATTGTTTTTTAAAGATTTTGAAGCACACAAATAGTTAAATATGCCACAGAACACACCCTAACAGTAACAGCCTGCTCCTCCCACCTGCAGCTGATCAGCGCTGATTGTCAAAGAGCCGGAGCACCCACAGCTGACTGGCGCTGACTAAGAAGAAGCAGCTGGAACAGGGGGAGGAGGAGGATGCTGGCTATGGCTATTTTACAAACAAAATGGCACAGAAGGGAAAATTGCCATGACTGTGTCTGGTTGCCAACTGAGGATTTGTTCATGAACTGAGTCAAACATTTAGCAGCTTTTTTTGGTTGGGAACCAATCTGGTTGCAAACAGAAGTGTTCGTGAACCAAGGTTCCACTATATCTTCTTTTCTAAATACTGGCAAACTAACTCTTTAATCATTTGTTCCTAAGTTTTTCCCAGTATTGATTCAAGCTGATCATGGTTATGCCAGATTGTAGTTATCAAGGTGATTTACATACTTCAAGCAAAATGCTAGAGTTCTGCACCCACAGTTACCTCTCCAAATTCAACTGAAGACTACATTTGATCTTACCCGAAAGGCCAAGACTCTTAACTTGCTTTGCTTTGATGTTCATGTTTTATGAAATGATGTTTAAGTCCATGTAGTTTTAACCGAATACAATCTATATTTAATGTCTGCCATCTCATCAACATGAGTAAGGAGGGAGAAGAAATTCTCTAGTAGTGCAGTTTAATGCAAATTTATCTAATTTTCCTTTTAAGTCAGTATCTTAATCAAAATTCAGTTTTCTTTTGGAACAAACAATTCTTTGTTACACTGAATTCCTCCAATGAAATGATATGTGCAAAAATGCATTTATATGTAAAACCAACATCACAATAGATTTATGTTCGGCATCATTTTTTTAGAAAAATGTTGGCCATTGTTAACACATCATTTTTTTAGAAAAAATATGCATAATAAGGTATGCTTAGAAGAAATGCATATAAAATGTATTACAGATTTTCATGAGAACTTAAAAATACACACCAAGTAGAGTAGAAAGAGGAGAAGCTAAACTTCAACATGGAAAAATGAGAAACCAAGAGGACTGAAAATCAATAATACACACCACAGAATTCTAAGGAAAATGGAGAGGCATAGAAAATGTGTGCACGTTGTTGAATCTTTTATATCACAATGGACAATTTGGGGACTGCAGTTTAATTCTTTGGCCACCAAGAACCATTAGTGGTGCAACTGGAAATGTGATTGTCACAGGTAAAAACAACATTTTTAATCATTTGGGACAAATTAGGAAAGCTTCAAAAGACCAGAAAGCTTATGACACCCATTTTACCCCTTTGCACAAATACATAGAAAGGAAACATCTACCTGTTTTTAGAGTCAGAAATGTTCTTGGTGAAAATGTTGGCCTCCCCCATTCCAAGGCAACTTCCTCCATCACATATATGAGAGGAGAGAGATATGCAACTATGCTTCCCAAATTTCCCATGGCAGAGCAGCCCCGATTCCCTTTCATATTTGCTTGGTCCTCTGGCAATCAGGCTCCTCGGCCAGAGTCCATTGGAGTTGGGTGGTTAATAAATTCAAATAAATAATCAAAGATTCAAATGAATAATCAAAAAGTCTTAACTAGAGCTGAAGGCTTATAATGCAATTACAAAAAAAATAACAGGGAAAAGAAAATCAGTATCCATTTGAAAACACCATCCTTGTTGTCCAGTGGTAGGATGCAGATACCCCTACATGGAGCTTAGTCTCTCAGGGTTCTTGCCTTGTCAATCAGAAACATAATAGCTCTGCCAAGCCTGAATTTGGCACCTATTTCTTCTTGCTGTGGTTGTTGTTCTTTATTAGTAAACATCTAAGTGCCCAGAAGCACATGTATGGGAATCTCTCCTCATTTTAGCCTCTCAAACAAAATTCTGCGAGAAGGTTGGGTGAAGAGATAACATCTGGCTCTAAGTAACACCACGAATCTTAATGCATATCCCCAAGGCGCTGGATAGGGAGGATCCCTGTTTGGGCAAGAGGTCAGATTACCTTATGATTAAAGTAAAGCCCTTTACCAACAACCAGGGTGGCCACAAAATGATAAGACCACCTGCAAGGAAGAATTCTTGAGCCTTGCCAACTTTGCTAATTCCAGTATGAATTGACAAAGCCACAGCAATGAGAATTGACAAAGCCACAGCAATGGGAAGCTTCATTTTTAACCCCTCTAGCCAAAGAGATTGCAATGATACCAGGGTGGGCAAATGGTAGCCATTCCCCCAAAATATGATTGTGCAACTGGCTATATAGTTTCCAATGAATTTCACAAGAGAATCTGTAAAAATCCCTGGAATATGGTTTATAGCAAGGGGATTGTAGCGGGTGGGGTGGGATGATGGCTACATTCTGAGAGTGAATGAGGAACACAAAGATGATGAAACCAAAGGATACTATATATAAGACTAGATGTTGGGGGACCTTTGAAGTTTTTATTTATTTTTAAATTATGAGGGTTCAATTCCAAAGCTCTGAAAGCTGCAAAAAGAATACAGAACAACACCATTGTAAGGGACCTTGGAGATCTTCTAGTCCAGGGCTGTCAAACTCCCAGCCCATGGGCTGGATGTTTCATGCACTGGCCACACCCAACCCCGATTTAGCAAAGGGGGAAAAGTCATGTGATGACAACATGACTCCCCGAGTTTGACACCCCTGTTCTAGTCCAACTCTGCTTGAACAGGAGACCCTCTACCATTCTGGACAAATGGCTATCCAATGTCTTCTTTAAAACCTCCAGTGATGGAGCATCCACAACTTCTGGAAGCAAGTGTTCCATTGATTAATTGTTCTCACCATAAGGAAATTTCTTCTTAATCCTAGATTGGATCGCTCTTTGATAAGCTTCCATCCATTACAACCTGTCCTTCCCTCAGGTGCTTTGGAGAATAGGCTGACTCTCTTTTCTGTGACAGCCCTTCAAATATCAAAAGACTGCTATCATGTCACTCCTAGTTTCTCTCTTTGTTAGACTAGACATACCCAGTTCCCTCAACCGTTCACCATATATATGCTTTAGTCCCCAGTCCTGGAGCTTACACACCATCCAATGGACTCTGTGACTATTCCTGCTTTGTAGCAGGTGGGAAACAAAAAACATTCAACCCCACCCCCAAAAACTGAAGAAGACGATAGAAAATACTCCCCTCCATTATATTGTTAAGGTCTCTTCATATAATTTCTATGCATACTATGTCACCTTGAAAAATGTGGAGAATCACTCAAGTTGTAGCCAACCATGAAGCCACCTGTAGAGTCATGCAAATGTGTTTTTCTGTTTAGCTCTTGGCATAATGTATAGATTGGGACTTAGTCATCCACCAAATTTTGCAGTTCTCAAATTATTTGATGCAGAAAAGTTCAATACAATTTGGTGATGCACAAAGAGAGAGGGGCAGAGACTCAAGGAGGCAATGCAAGAAGACTTTTGAATAAGTTACACATCCCTAGAGGTAATGTAATTATATGAGATCATATGTGCAAGAACATATTTCTTGCTATATGGGAAGCTGACAAACATCCCAGAAGAAAGCAGTAACATACCACGTTTGTACAACTGCCTGGGAGGGTCCATGATGTCACCAGGAGCCCAAACTGACTTGAAGGAGCTTCTTAAAGATCTGGAAGGACTTATCTGCTTGCACACTCACTGAAGAGATGATACACTGGGCCTCCCGCTCTGCCTCTGGGCTTCCTTTCAAAAGGTGATCAAGGCTGACCATCAATTAGTCAAAAATTCCCCAGGTAAGTATACTTGAAAATTTACCTTAATTTTTTACCAGATTCACCGTCTCTTGATCTCTATAGAAACAGGGCTACAATTACACACCAAGGCATTGTCCACTTTCTGGTTTAGTTCCCCCATCCTCTCCCCCAAAATATAAAAATCAGAACAAAATGTGTTGGGTGGTTCAGAGGAAACAATACATGCTAAGGAAATCCACTTGCAGAAGACTTGTGCCAAGATATGCACTTTAGAGGGGATCTATCTAAATTTTAATAATATAAATTATTATGAAAAGGGAGAGGGAACCTTTTTAAAAATATCAAAAAGATGTACAAATGACAGAACAAAATAAAATTAAGGTCATAAAAATGACAAGTAGAGAGAAATTAGAATGATTCTCAATCTCAGGTAGAGCAATTTTCATGTGTATTTTGAGCCACAGTATTGCAACAGCTGGGTGTGATCATAGTTATTTTAGATAAAATAAATGGAATATATATGAGATGGGAATGGGAAGATAGATGTTTAACCATAGCACCTGGCGCCCCCCCCCCTCTTCCTCCCTCCCTCCCTCCCTTT
>JANHFR010003114.1:174273-192779 GCA_032468015.1 Mimophis mahfalensis | reverse complement strand
TGGGAAAGATTGAGGGCAAAAGAAGAAGAGGATGACAGAGAATGAGGTGGCTGGATGGAGTCACTGAAGCAGTTGGTTTGAGCTTAAATGGACTCCGGGGGATGGTAGAGGACAGGAAGGCCTGGAAGAACATTGTGCATGGGGTTGCAATGGGTCGGATACGACTTCGCAACTAACAACAATGTCACCTTTGAGCCAAAGAAACTGCTTGCATTGCAACAGAAAACAAGAGAGCTATCAACGTATTTCAACTATGCCCTTAAAATGTTACGGCTGCCTTCATCCTTTATGACTCCCCATCAGCCTCCTTCTAAGCATTTAAATATAACTTATTTTTTTTTTCTGGTTCTCTTCCAATCCCCTTCACAATATTTTCTTTTTCAAGTTGTATGGTAGAGTAACAAAGTACTCTGCCTCCTTTCATTATTGCTATTCCTTTTGCTGTAAGGCAAATAGGATATAAATACTAAGTTCTGTTTTAAAAAAAAAATAAAAAATTACAGGACTTGGAGAGGGGAGGGAGAAATCACATATGTTATTTTCTACCCTTTGGGCAATTTCCCATTTTAACCAATTGGAAGGCGTATAATTACACCCGCCCCCCTCTCAGGCATTTGCTTGATTGCTGCTCATTAAATGCCAGTGTTAGAAGAAGGAGCCTTAGAAAGGCAGCACTTTTACTTCATTATCCTCAAATAAAAGGTCATTCTTTAAAATTTACTTGTCGATAGTACTTAAATTATATCAAAGTGCTACTAGAAATATTTTCCTAAATTGCATGCCATAATAGCTATAATACCTTGAAATGCACAGCAGTTGACACCCTCCCTTCCCCTCCCCGGGCTCAAATTTTATTTTTCAAGTAAGTTGTGTTAGTTTGAAGTGGGGAAGGGGGCACACAGACTATCAATGGGCTTGTTGATCCCAACGATGGGAGAATAAAGACCACAAGAGAAAAAGCAAACGGGGAGATGAAAAAAGGGAAGAACAGTATGGAGTATTTCATATAAGGACATGCCTGCTGGCACCTTGAACAAGAATAATCCACACTGTGATATATTGATCTGCCAAGCTCTAGGAAAGGGTTGCCTGTTGAAAATAGTTTCAAGATATTTTCACTGTCTTGGCTGATGGCGAGGACAAAAGATGGAACTAGTCCTTGATCTCCGGCCATAAAGGGTGATAGTCCTCTCCTATATATTCCCATGTAGCCAGTACTAAGAGGCCCTGTTAGAAGTTTGGTTCATGAACTGTGCTAAGCCATAGTTTTAGCTATGTTTGCTAATACAAGGTGAGACTATAAACCAGGACTTAGAAACTGCAAAAGCTGGCTTCACATAACATGTGAATAAGCCACTCTATGAGCTCAAAACAATGTGTGAATATGACCAAAATATTTAATAGCAACAGGAAGAACTATCCTATACCTGTTGTTGGCCCTACCATTAAACTCATAGGCTACTTGTTGAGTTTTTGCGGTACATAACACAATATTCAGCATAGGAAAACATGAGCTAGCTTCAATTGTTGTCCATATAAACAACTCCTTTGGGCAGGTCAGTTTCTCCATCTATTAACTAAAGAAAGACAGTATGAAAAGATAACTGATCACTACTTAGATTTTCAGTTTTGTGAAAATTTCCATTTTTCCATAGCCTGCATCCGGTCACTTCCAAGTAAAAGTTGGAAGAGATGGCTTGTTAAGAGTCCCTTCTTTGAGAGATCATCACCATCAAGGACTCCATAACTGAGCTTTCTAAATGACCACCTCCTGTATTTTAGAACAGGTTGCCCCCTAATATCTGCACCACCTTCAGGCACAAAAAAATTTGCTCAGGAAATAATTTGGGGACACTGGAGATTAATTGATCTATTAGATGGCGCAGCTAGGAATATTATTTTTGCTTTGATGTCATTGAGCCTCGGTAGTGCAGTGGTTAGAGTGGAGTACTGCAGGCTACTTCTGCTGTCAGCTGCCTGCAATTTGGTAGTTTCCACCAGGCTCATGGTTGACTCAGCCTCAACCCACTGGTGAAATGAGGACCCAAATTGTTGGAGGCAAGAGGCTGACTCTGTAAACCACTTAAAGAGGGATGCAAAGCACTATAAAGTGGTATATAAGTCTAAGTGCTATTGCTATTGCTGTTTGATATAAATTGTCCAGAATCATTTGAAATAGAGTAGCACGCTGGCCATAGCAAATAAATAAAATTGAAGTGTAACTAAAAATACTTCTTAAAAGTTCTTAAGTTTATTGGCTTATGGACAAATACAACAGCCATTTTGAGTTTGCTACTGGAACTTCAACATAAGTAGCTGAATTAGAACAGTCTTCACTTAAGTTGGTGCTTTCCAGATATACAGTACAGTATTTGATTTCCACTCTCAAAATTCCCAGCCAACATAGCCTGCTGGCTGGAGATTAACAGAAGGCAATCTTTAGGAGGCACTCACTTTGGGAGTGAACTGAAGCAATCATCTTCTGCCCAATAAACATGTTCTTTCCCACTGACCTACGGTATCTTTAATCAAACTTCATTGATTAAAAGTTAAGGTAGTAAATTAGTCATCGTTTTTATAGGACACGTGACACATCTCCAGAGATGGCAAAATGGTCTTAAGCAATAACTAGCATTATAAAAACTACAATGAGTGATTCATTGGCAAATGTGGACTACTCTAATTCTTTTCTGTGGGCAGGATTTATTGAAAGTAAAATGTTTAAACTGTATCAATGAAGCAACAGAACAGAAACTCCAAATAAAGCACATTGCAGTGTTAGTGAGTGCCTGCCTTATAGAACCACACACATCCTATTTTAATGGGCTTAAAAGATAACCGGAACAAATGCGGTTGGAGAATAAATCTAGCAAAAACAAAAATTAAGGAAAAAATATACACATACATATAAAAAGATAATCCAAAGGTTGTTTTTTTTTTAAAAAAATGGAACTAATCTTCCAGTGCAATTTGCCAACTTGTGTCTATGCCAAGTGTTTGCTTGACATTCTGAAATCTTTACAATTTGGTGAGCTTTCCATTTCCCATTGCTGGACAAATGTTTATAGTGATGTGCAAAATCATTGCTTTTAAAAGCTAGCTCTAAAACTTGGAGATATCAAAGAACTATGTTTGGAATCCACATCACAGCTCCAGAAAATGGCAAGCACTTCTCCATTTCTTTCAGCATCCAAGAAACTACTTGTGCCAATAGCCAATGAAGAAAGCAGCTGAAGCAGGCATTTTCCCAGAATGCTTGAGAAAGCTTGGCATAATTCCCCCTCCCTGATTTATCAGTATAAATACCATGTTCAGTTAAAGAAAGATCGATAGCACTATAAATCAGACAGTACTCCAATGGGCTTGCTGTAATTTGAAAGCTGTGGGAGGACACCTATAAAGTAAAATATCAAGACTCGTCTTCTCTGTTTAAAGTGAATGGGGTAGTCTTTTGGAAGACACTGAAATATAGGTCAAAGATCTCCTTGGGGCCAATCCAACTGGATTAAACAGTGCGCCCCAACTGGAATACAATTTTCACCTTCGCCTTGAAAATCCCATTCTAGTCCTTATGCATAAAACATGTGATTTTATTTGATTCACTCTTGCCTCTGTCGCTACAACTGTTTGGTTTATTGTACTGTGGTAACAAGGAAATCCAGGTATTTTTTTCTGTTCCACAACTCTCCATTCATGATGCCACCACACAATTGTAAAGGAATCTAATTAGCAAAAACTTCTAAAATGGTTTTCCTTGGGAATTTTTTCATATAGAACAGTAATGGTACAAACATACCTATTGTTGTTGATTATTTTGTCATTTTGTTAAAAAACAAAGGATCATTTACACAGCTAAACTTTCAAACTCAAGGGAGAGGGTGTTGGATACATTTTAAAGCAATTGTTTTATCTCAAAACTTTGTACACAGTAGTGAAAGTTTACTCACAGATAGAAAAGGTATGCATAACACAGTTACTTGCATATAAGCTCACCTGAAGATAAGCCAACGCTCAAAGTTTTTAATCAAAAATACCATGAAAAATGCACCACCCCCAGATAAGCCAGCCCACGTTTTTTATGGTATTTTGGTTATAAATTTGACTCTGCTTAGCTGCAGATGGAGTTATATGCAAGCATATATGGGATACAGGGGTACTTTAAAAAACTAGAGGGGAAATCTACAGTATTGTATATACTGGTCCATAAGCCTATCCATGGTAAGCCACATCCCATATTTGGGGTGTATTTTGGCACCTAACATTCTCAGGTTATTTTTGAGTATATGCTATAATTAATTTCATGGAAGAAATAATGTTGTCCCAAGTATATGTAGTCAATTATACATATAATGTAATATTCTGAAAATTAAATTAGATGCTACATTGATGTAAAATAAATTGTAGGTGAAAGATCTTGGTTCTCGTTTCTCACAAAACCAGCTATGCCAACCTCCAGACTTATTATAAATGAAGCAGTGGAATTAACCATACAGCTGTTGTGTTGTGTTGTATTCTATTGTATTGTATTGCACTGCATCGTAATATTGTATTGTATTGTATTCATTCTAATTATATTCTTTCCCATTTCCAGCATCCATTTTGAGAGGCAAGATACAAAAAAAAAAAGAATTTCTGCAGCATTTGCCTCTTTTCGTTTTGTACTATGCCATGATGTCATTAAAAAAAAAAATCTTCATAGCACATCTTAAGCCTGTGACAATTTCCTACAACTTCTAAAAGTTGTGACATGACTGTTGTGTTTCTGCCCATCGGGCACAGCAATCCTATCAGTGAAAGAGCAACCTTGGCTACTGTCACCCACACTACACTCCAGATGCTTCTTGAAGACATGTCCAATACTCTTTTTTTTCCCCAGAAGTATAAAGATATGCACTAGCACTAAGCTCTGAGGAAAAGGAACAGCCAGAACTGGACAATTGGATAAAACATGCCAATTGACAAACGGTGAAAAATCGAAGTATTTCTTTCCATCCAGAACACAAATTAGAAGGTTCTAGTGCAATTTCTGACAACCATGGGGTTTTTTTTTTCATGAATGGAAAACAGAAAATGGTCTAGGAGGAACCTGATAAGATTATTTATTCCAGAAGCAAACAGGACAGTGGTAAAGACCAATTTAGTTATGACAGTTTGTTTATCCACGCAACCTCCACGCTCAATTTTCACTGAAAAGCCACTCTCCTATGTTGCTGATAAACCAAGTCCTTGTGAATGCTTGGTTTCCTTCTCTTGCATGCTCAGCTGAAGTGGCGACCAAGACGAGCAGATCTGTAGTCAAAGCGGAGCTGTACAAAGGAATGGAGAATATTCTTCTCTAGAATAGCCAGCTGCTCTCCTGAGCAGACCTGCTTCAAGTTATCTGGGGCTACAACCAGGAGGTTGCAAAGGGAATGTAGCGTGTCAAAAAGCTGCAATACCAACGCAACCTGTGACAATCGGGAAAAGCAAAGCAAAATTCAGTATAAACATCAAGGGATGCCTTTCAGAGAGTCAGCTTAGACGTTATTAACAATTATTTACATATTCCTTAATGCAATATTTTTGACATCTTGTTCAGGGATACAACAAATCTGAGAGGTAGGTCAACCTAACACCACAGCATATGTATGCCAGCCAGTTCAACAGACATGAGTTATATCTCAGATTGCACCTGCGATAATAGCCAATACTCACCTTAAACTCTTTGGCACACTTTCTGTATTCAGCCACATCACAGATTGCCAACATGCCACCCATGCAGCTGTAGGAATATTGCTGTAGATGCTCATAAATAAGGCGATGGAAACGAACACCAAACTCCATCAGAACACTGTCCACATTCTTGCCATCCATATAATTCCTGATCTTTTCCAGTTGCTTTCTAACATAGGCACAGACTTTGGCACAGGCCTGTCACATAAATAAGGATGTCAAAGAGGGAAGATTCATCTTGACATGAAAGCTACAAAATGGGTAAGAGGAGACACTCTGGGCTATTCCTAGGGTACCAACTTTCACTCAATGAAAGTAACTAGTATATTACTTTCAGATGGTTTTTTTCTTCTAGAACATGAAATTATCCACCTCTTTCTTGTTAAAAGATTTTAAGGCTTTGCAATGGAAGCAGCCTGTTTACATAGAAATCCAGCTGGTAGTCGAGTTACTACCTGAAGTAACTACACTGCAGTCTATTTTGGACATCCATAATTGAACTTGTATTAATTTTCAAGTCACATTGTTGAAAAGATCTATGTTGTCTTGAATAGTGGAACCTCGGTTCACAAATGCTTTGTTTCGCAACCAATTCGGTTCACAACCCAAAAAAAATCAGCTAAATGTTTGACTCGGTTCAGAACCAAATCCTTGGTTCACAACCAAACTTCCTGAGGACAAAGAAATTTCAAGAGAGAAAACACCTGAAGGAGAGCGTCCTTCCATCATGGAGGCGGACTCTCCTGCAAAAGAGCAACCTCTCTTGTGCTCAAAACCGACTGACTGAACAATTTTCTCGGTTGTTCATGTTTTTCTCAATGTTTGCATTAAAGGATTTTACTGTCACACTGTATGTTCTGTGGCATATTTAACTACAGTACTGTATTCGTGTGCTTCAAAATCTTAAAAAAGCAATAAAGTTCATAGGGGTCTGGAATGGATCAATCGTATTTCCATACAACCCAATGGGAAAATCTGTTTCAGTTCACAACCAAAGTTATGGAACCAATTGTGGTCGTGAACCGAAGTTCCACTGTATATAGTTAATTATTTACAAAGCACTCTGGTCCTCTCTAACCTACACAGATTTTTACTAAAAGTGAATATTTTGGTAAAATTAATATGAGAAAATAATCACACATATCCACCAACCTATAACCTTCAAACAATTATAGTATAATTGGCTAATGCCAGCATCATTCTATATTTACTCTGTGGAATAGACAAAGGAGATTTGAATTCCAATAAAAAATAAATTGTTATTAAAATAGCCTTTTTTTGTTTGTTTGTTTCTTTGATTCAGTTTCTGACTCCTGGTAACTATGAGGACTAGTTCATACAGTTTTCTTGGCAAGGTTTTTTGGAAATAGTTTGCCTCCTTATTGTTAGGGTTGAGAAAGAACGACTGGCCCAAGGTCACCTGGTGGGCTTCATGACTAAGGGAAACATTATATCAAACTGGCTCTCTTAATTTAGGCGTAATTAATTTAAAATATCTTACATCAAATATGAGAACCAATAGTATGGCAGGTGCTGAACTAGGAGCAAGGAGACCTAGGTTTTAGACCTTACAGAGGCAGGCAAATTACCAGGTGACTTTAGGCTAATAATCCTCTATCAGTACCAGGCTCTGCAACAATCCAGCTGATAAATAAAATAATTGGTTGGCTGATTTGCTGTAAGAATTAGACAAGCATGGTGGCAAAACAAGCAGGCCTTGCAACTAAGCAGGAAAAATACTAAGAAAAACAACTCTATAATACAAGATTGTACATGATCTGAATTTAATAGATTTTGGATCTGATGACAGCAACATAGAATTCTAACTGTCACTTATACTCTCAGAAAAGGGATGTAAACATTTTTACTCTTGCTTTCTCTATATGCCCTATTATAGCTGAAATGTGGAATACATTAATCTACAGAATGGGTAGATTGACTGCTGGTGGTAGGTAAGTGTAAATTATGATGGCAAATAATGTGGCTCAATATATGGAGGATATAGACTTCTTGAAGAAAATCTAAATTATTTTAAAAAGTACAATTGGTCTAAGAAATATATTATATTAACACTGAACATTCTATATAAGGAAATGCTACTATTCTCCCCAGCTTAATCACACAAAAAAACTGCATCCTGGATAAGTGGAAGAAAATTTTACTATTAAGCAATGGAATACAATGTAACCTGGGCTCAGTTAACTGTAGGAAAGAGTACCAGCAGTAACCCAATTACTTGCTGTGCCACTTGTTACTTACTAAGCTATATATAGTTACTCACATTAGTGTACTGAATCAGAACATTGTTCTCATCTTCTGGCTTGAAATCAGTCTTCTTTTGTTCAGCTGCTAAGATGTGCTTCATCTGTCCAATCATGCAATTTAGTGTCCTTCAACATCAAAATACCAGGTTGTAAGTTTTAGAAAGAGCATTTTGAATTTTACAAAGTTCCAGTGTGATCTTTGTAAGTTGCAATGAAATGGACATGCGTTTTCTCTCTGCATGAAATTGCAGAAATGAAGCAGCACTAGACTGCCAAATTATTTTCATTAATATTTAAATATATTCCTTGTGGTGAATTCTTCAAAATATAATATTTAATCCTGGGTTTAATACATTAATGCAATGATGGAGAAAATGAAAGATAAACTAAAATATGAAATCTTCACTTGCCTATCTATACCCAAATCCAATTTCCCCTCCATTTGTTCTGTGATATCCTTTTTCTTCTGAAGACATTCAGAGAGCTTAGGAGAAGAGCTGTGATAAAGTAAAGAATGGACAGTTAATATCAACCATCTCTTATAATGCACACATCAACTGCAAACAACCTGGACAATCCAAGCACTTAACTTGTTCAAGGATTTTCTAACTCATCTCCCTTTTATTTTCCCTTCTTTGTATTCCCAAAGGATACTTGGGAATACAAATGAATACAAGATGCAGACACATACAGAAAAGTATTACACATTTTCAGAATCTAAGAGGAATCCTGCTAGATCAGGGGTGTCAAACTCATGGCATCATGTTGTGATCAGGTGATGTATTGTGACTTTTCCACCCTTCGCTAAAACAGGCGGGCATGGCATGACACATCTGGCCCATGGGCTGTGAGTTTGACACCCCTATGCTAGATCATATCAGAGGCCTGTTTAGGTTCAACATTCCATTTCTCAAACTAGCCAACTTTAGTAAAGTCCACAAGCATGTCCAAGGTTAAACCAGCACAAGCTTTATTATTTATTTAAAAATCTAAATACTGGTATGGTGAAGAGAGGCAGGCTTCCAAAAGGAAGTCTAATCCATTGCAAGGGAAACCATTAATACAGAATGACTAGACTGAGGCTATTTAAACAAAGTCTCTGCACTTTTAATATGGCTTTATTCAGGAAGATTTGGGGAGAAGGAATATTTATGAGTCAGAACCCAAATTCCACGTGGTTTTTGGCATGAGGGTACAATAAATGACCTACCTCACCAACGGCATCAGATGATCATTGAACTGCTTATCAAAAAGATGAAAAATGGTATTAGCCTGATTTACAATATCCAGGAAATAAAGATTTGCATTCTTGGCATCTGGAGATGGAATACCTAAAAATGAAATGAAATGTCAACATGTTAAAATTTCACTGGGACTAAGAAAAAAAATCCAATTAACAATCTATCAGGAATCATGAGTAATAATTATACAACTGGTCTTAGGACAAATTTATCAAGCGTGTTAAGGATGATTTGTTTTGCAAAGGCTATCTGTAAGGGCTGCACATGCTTTGAAAATGATTCAGAAAAAGGTGCTTTCATGTAAGCCCAAAGAACATTGTGATTATTTTCAAGAGCTGATTCTCTCAAGTTAATGCAACTCTTAAAGCAGCCACCTCTTTTTTTCAGAATCATATGGAAACCTAAAGGTAGGTTCAATGAATATTACAGAGGTTCTTTCTTTTTTACTCACTCTGAAGTACATCTTCTGAATCGTTTTAAAGCATGCACAGACCTAATATTTAAACAAGTTGTCTGTTTAGAACCAATAAAATGTATTATGGAATTAAATGCTCTTTTAAAACCTTTTAAAAGATATAGTTTTATATTTCACTGCTGCTACTGATTATAAACTTACTTCAACCATCATCATACTTATCGGCTAATTTACCCACAATGTAAAACAGAAATAGACTTACCAGCCAGCCCAGTTTCCACAGCATAATCAATATGCTCAATACACAAGAAATCCACAAGCAAAGAGAAAATTCTGAAAGCATTCTTTGGCAAATCAGAAGGATCCGAAAGCTTTAAAAATGAAAAAAACATCAACTTCATCCTCTTTCTAGCAAGAAATCATTTGCAAGCATATTTATATGACTACTTTCATGACTACTTGTGGAAAAATAGATCAAAATTCACATATCAGATTCTTGCTAGTGATCATCTGAAATCATTTCCAGCTCTTGTGTTAGCTATCTTCCAACCTGTAGATAAATTGAGATATACCGGTATCTAATGAGCCTCAAATACTGCTCTTCTTATATTTCTTTTCTTGTTCTGGACAATCTGTTGTACTTTTATAAAGCAGTATTTCTTATTCATCTGTTTTTCACAATCAGGTGTAATTTTATCTTTGAAATATGTTAAAAGACAATTTAAAACGGTGGAGTGCTAAATTCCAGAATGGCCTTTGGGTTCTAGACTCAACCTACACAAAATGAAGAACACACGGATATTGTGGGGACCCTAACAACAAGAAGCAATTTCCTGCCATGTTATTCAGGTCCTTCAATTTCCCTAAAAGCTGTGAAATATTTTCAGCAATTCATGAAGTTATCTATTACTTTTTCTACTTTAAATAATTCATAAAGATAGCATAAAAACAAGATAATAAAATTATTTTAGCAGCTGAATTAGTGTTAACCAATAAGTGTATATTGTTTAAATATTCTAATATGTAATAGCTAGAAAACACTATATTATACATGTACACACCCTATGACACCTTTCAAAAGCTTGCTTGGTTTCTTGTAATAAATTAACCACAACATCCTGGGACAAGAAAGTTTCACCATGGGTATCAATGCTTGGGCCTAAAGGTAGGTTGGTTCGCTGTCGTATTCTCTCTTTGAGGTCTTGAATGCTAAAAAAAAGATAGGATTATTAACTGACGTTAGATCTTTCTCTGATTAAGTTTTCAAGTATTATCAACTACAAATTTATGTATTAAAAAGGCTTCTTTTAATGACATTATTGGACTTATACTTCCTTTAAAAACAGCCATTTTTTTCTGTAATGCATTTAAATCCACAACACTGATCAAGAGCACCCTCTATGGCTGGAGACATACAGTTGTTCAGAAGAAAATTCAAGATGTTACAGCAGAATTAAAGATATTCATGAACAGATAAGTGTTAAAATTGGGCAATTTCTTTAAAAAAAAACAAAAAACAACCTATGGGAGCACATGCAATGCATTTTCAATCACTAAAGCAGTTGTAGAGCCTTTTTCCAGGCTCAGATAGCTGTTTCAGAAGCTGATCCTGATTGTGCAGGTTTGGTAAAAGACACAATTGTAATAGAGATGCTTTGTATACATTCTGTTAAATCACCACCTTTTCTATGACAAAAAAAAAGCATTGCGGGAATGTGGAAATTCATTTCCTCTGACTTGTCAGTTGCTGGACAAAAGCTGTACCTGCAATGTGCATTTAATAGTTTGCATTTTAAAAGTCTGTATGGCATGGGTAAACTATAGTAGCAAATTTGCCAATGTATTAAAGATTTTATTTATTTCCTGTTGCCTCTAAGGATTTTTAAAACAGGCAAAATAGAAACCTCCACTGTTACCCCTGTTGGGACATTTACGGTCATATCACAGATCATTGCAGATTTTCAGGCTTGTTTTGAAACTAACATCTTCAAAGAAGATTAAACAAAAAAAAAAAAAGATTGAAAAAGTTCACTGAATTTTTGCACCAGAGATATCGATTTCTAAGGTACCTTAGAAGATATAACCTTGTTAGAAGAAACTTTAGTGCTGTAAGACAAAATGATATCAGTAGTAAAACCTTTACAACGTTGGAAGGCTATGGAATTGATAGAGTATCTACCAAAAACATGGCAAGCAACAGAAGAAGAAACAACAAAACCTCTAACCAAACTATACCAAGAAATCTGGAAAATGATGCAGAGGCCAACCGCCTTGAAGAGCTCAGTCTTTACAACGATATGAAAGGAGATATAACTAATATCCTTAATTTACATACAGTCGAACCTCGGCTCGTGAACACAATCCATTCCGGGATTGCAGTCGCAAGTCGAATTGGTCACGACCTGAAGCGATGCATCTGTGCATGCACAGACGGCGAAACAGCATGGAAAGGAAGCTTTCCACACCGTTTTTTTGTTCGGAAGCCGAGTTTTGGATCAGAAACCAGTTCCAGTTCGGAACCCGAATTGGTTGTGAACCGAGGCGTTCACAACCCAAGGTTCCACTGTACTAGTAAAATAATATTTAAGATGATCCAACACAGATTAGAGTCCTACATGGAAAAGGAAATGCCTGATGACACCAGCTTGAGGGTACGTCAACAATCAGTAACTGTCATTATACAATCAAACTATTGTTAGCATAAGCATTATGCACCCATTTAAAACAAGATATACATAGTTAAAGAAGTTTCTACATGCTGCAAATTTTAGAAGTATGTAAGACAACAATA
The DNA here is from genome assembly GCA_032468015.1 of Mimophis mahfalensis. Classification (NCBI taxonomy): domain Eukaryota; kingdom Metazoa; phylum Chordata; class Lepidosauria; order Squamata; genus Mimophis; species Mimophis mahfalensis. Next base: position 180,356 of record JANHFR010003114.1, on the reverse strand, counting down.
ACAAGATTAAAAAGTAGTACTTACCCTCCACCTCCAATAGCTCTCTTCTGGTGGTTTTTGGAATCATAATAGCGCTGCAGAATCATGGAGCTCCTGCTTCTCAAATAACCAATTTCCACCTCAATGTAATTCTCCAAGTAAGAAACAAAGATGGATTTGATAAGCTTAGACAGGAAAGTCTGCTTATCAGTGCCCAAGTTAAACTCCATCAATTTGCTTGAAAGATTAGTAGTCCTTTATGTTAAGGCCAGGAGCAAGAGAAGAAAACAATGTAGTTGCAGGAGGTAAAATACAGGTATAACATCTATAAATGTTCACTTCTTAGGGGGCACAGTAAGGAGTCAGAATGCACCTAGCCCTATTATGGAAGTAGGCAGATCTCAAGCCTATTTTATCTAGAACCCCAAGATCCAGCAGCTGGAGCTTATAGCAAAAGACAAACACTTAAAATTAAAGAATTCTCAGCCCAGGAATTTGTTTTGATTATGAGAAATGAACACAGCTCATAGTCCTTTCACACAAAAACACTGCAATTCCCTTCTGTAGAGTAATTGAGGGTGGGAGCGGGGGTGTCATTTTGTTACAGCTATTGTTAAGACAACTGGAAGTCAGAAACCTTTGCTGACCTACTAGAAATCATTCAGAGATCTACCAGTAAGCAAACACGGACCTTAGCAGTTAAATGAATTAGAGATTACTAGAAAATCTCCTAGTAAGAACAAGAGATCTTTAATCAATCTTTTTTACATTCCCTTACAGAATGCCAAAACCAATTCTTCCCAACTGACTTGTATTTGTCTCACATAAGAATAGTCCATGCTATTCAAGCGGTTTCCTGCACTCTGGGTTAATTTAACACAAAGATTAGCACTTTATCAGCAGGCAGGCACTAAATTTTATGTCAGAAATAGGAGTGAAATAGGTTTTAAACATAATGTTAAGCCATAATATACCTTGCTTCTAGCTTCATGTAACTCCAAGCCCATACAAATCACTGTTTACTTTTTGGAAATAAATCATACTTTCAACACATAGCTTTATGAATCTGGGCTTGCTTTCATGTCTTTTTTTGATCTCTGAATCCAGAACCTATTCCTGTTTCTTTTTTATGCTCATCTGAACTATTTTGGACCCAGAAAATATCTATATTAAGAAACGAAAGCAGAAATTGGCTGGAAAACCCATGATTAATTTGGTTACGGGTAAAAATAATTCTATCCTGCTTTTTTTAAAATAACAACTTATGGTTAAAGCAAATTCTGCCTTAGTATTACACACAAACAGAGCTGGTACAATCATTTTCACTCCAGCTTCCTCACATTAGTATATAAATTAATGCAAAATAAAATAATATTTAGCATAATAAAAAATCCATATTTTCAACAAAAAAAAAGACAGAATCTACACAGAACTGCAGAAGGACAAATCAAATGAGAAGACCAACCTTTGGCCTCTTAAGAGCTTTATTTCTTAAGTTATTTAAAACAGAACCAACCTTGTGTACAGGTCATAAAGACTCTGAAGATATTGCTCTGCATCTGATTTCTTATGTTCTTCTAACTGGTCTTTTATATAACCCTGTGAAAGTAAAGGCCAGTGTTTTATTATTTCTTTCCTTTCCATTAAGAATACAAATGCCTAATATATATTCAATGCAGTTTAATGCAGTTATAAAATTTCCATCACAATCAGCGGCAATGTTACATTGCACCCATTCGCAGCACATTTCTGCATTGTTTGAATTTTGCCTTTTCACTGTAACCTAACCCTTGTTATCCAATTTGTTCCAAAGCCTGAGTAGGAGCGGGAGAGGATAAAAAAAGAAAACAAATATAGACATGCAGATACCCTTTGCATTATTCTCCCCATATGGACTTCATATATTAAAGCAAATCGATGCAAACAAAGTCAATGAGTTCCAAAGTCAGAGTTAAGTTGAAACACATTTGGAAGTGTGCTTTCGGATCTCGCTGCCCACCAGCTGCTGCTGCCTCGCCAGGGATGTTTCAGCAAGACTGGCAAGGTAGGGAAAGAGAACAGCCGGGGAGCAAGAGGCTCCGATCTGAAGGTGTGCCTCCACTGCCACCACTGCGGTTTTGCTGAGCTGAGCTGGGAGGAGGAGGACAGTAGTAGGTGAGGTTGGTCGTGCTGGCTCTCCTCCCTCCCTCTCTTCCCCAGCCCGAGCAGATCCATCCTTCCAGAGGTGGCACGGTCTGCCTGCCTGGGGAGGACAGCTCAGGAGAGGTGATTGGCCAAAGGTATAGCTGGCTGGTCACCCCTTCGCCAGAAGCGGGATACTCCCTGCCTCCCTCGACTTCTCATATGCTCCTGTGGCGCCAGCGGGGCAGAGGTCCTGTCAGACTCACCCGGGCTCCAGCCAACAGTATGAGGCTTGCCTACTTCCCACGCAGTGCCCTCAGTCTGCCCAGGATCGTCTGTGAACTCCCTCTCTTCCCCACCCAAGTAGATCCATCCTCTGGCAGTTCCGAAGAGGTGATCAAGCAAAGGCGTACCCATTCGCCTCTTTGCCAGAAGCGGGGCGCTGCCTGCCTCCCTTAGCTATCTGGGACTTCAGCTCCCATAATTCCAAGTCATTATGTCCATTATCAGACAATGTCCATGTCAAATGGAGAAAAAGGTTTGGGAAAAACTGGCATAGGCCACCAATCATACATAATACATTCTTCCCATTTGGTACAAGTAAAGTTACGGTTACAAAAAAAGGTTAACATTATACTGACAAGTAGCTTTAAAAAGAAATAGGAACACATGTAAGTTACCTGAAGTCTAATTTCAAAGATATTCTGAATAAGTTTGGCCATTACAGTCTCTGGACTACTAAATATATCTCCAACTTGTTTATTCACATTCTGGCACAGAATGGCTGTATCTTCAAAAATATCATTTCTCAAATAGGCACCCTGAATCACAGAAAAATTAGAAGACAGTTTAAGATATTTATATCTGTTGTATAGGTCAGTGGTTCTCAACCTTTTCTTAACCACAGACCTCCTTTTAAATACCTTTTGTGGCCATGGACCATGGCCACGGACCCCCAAAATTTTAGACTGTAATCATAACTTTTCTTCAAGTGTTTGCAGACCCCCATGGACCACAGGTTGAGAGCCACTGGTATAGGTATTTCATATAAATATATACACAACATGATATTTAACCCAAACCCTTACCTCTTGGCACTGTTTTATATACACATCGACACAGTGGGAATAGCCCTGCGGGGGGGAAAAGATTCTGCAATGTAGTTAACTATTCAAGGTAATTATTATTTGACATTAGTTAAAAAAAAAAATAGGTAGAGAATATCTACTTTTCTAGCTTTTCTTCTTTTAGTTTCCCAGATGATAACAGAGTCAACTAAAATAACAGTTGTCAGTCATCAAATGAAGCCATTTATCTACTATCCATGTTCCTGTATTTAATTTTCCAAATTCAATAGCCTCTCAGAGCCATTGTCTCCTCAGTTGAATCAATAGCAATGGACCTGTTCATTCAGGATGAGCATGTTAATATAATGTTCAGGAATACCAAGCTTTTTCATCTTGTGATATATAAGATCAGAATGAAAAAGAAAAAGGTAAAGGAGTCCTTGCAGATGTTACTCTGCTAGGTGTTGTGCATTATAGGAGACTGTTCATCTCCATTTCAAGGCCATTGAGCCTTAAAATGGAGAAAGAAGAAATTTCCATGGTCATGTGGCCAGCATGATGTCACTGAGTGCTGTTATCTTCCCAATGGAGTGGTACCTATTTATCTACTTGCACATGTATACTTTTGAACTACTAAATTGGGGAAGCTGGGGTGGGGACCGGAGCTCACCCCATTGCATGGTGCTCAAATCTCAATCCTGGGCTATCGGCTTTCCAGCTGACAAGTCTAGAATCTTAATCACTGAGCTTGGCCACAACTTGCCCACAATGCCAAGAATCAAAATATACTACTAAATATCCTTATTGCTCCTAATCCCACTTTCCCATAGTCACTGAGCTATTACACAAGCACCTATAAGCACATGTAAAACAGGCTCAGTTTGTGTAGCATAGAAGGAAAGTTCTACTTCTGTCTATAAAGTCAGCTATCAGTCTGAACTTGCACACAAATGTCTGACTCAAACAGTTTCTATCAACTGCATTGATCAAAATGAGACATAGAGAAGAGATTATTAGAGGAAGTTGTTTTTGTTTTTTTTTAGAAAGACACTCCATGTGGTTTATACCAATGCTGGAAAGGAATTAATGAAGAAATAATCCAACAGTCATACCTGTGATAACAAAAGAAAGTACTATTCCTGGAATAAAAATGTTCACTAGAATACAATCAATAGAGACTAAATATTTTGGTGCATTAATGGATGCACAGTTCTAGTGGGGGGGAAATGGCATTAAGAAAGATTTATTCCAAGTCCAAACTACTCATGTGCTTCAATATAAACACAGTTTATTGGAAGGAAACACTCCAAAGAGATTCTGTAAATGTATACAATGCTACAGCTTTAGAGATAAGACTTCTTACCTTAAAATGTAGCAAAACTGCAGTTACTTCTCTCATCCTGTAGATTTGCCCCCTTCTTTGTGCATTGGTAAACTCTTGGATTAGTTGGCACTCTAAGTCATGGTACTTACCTGAGTTCAAGGAAGAGGATAAAAGAAATAAAATAACATGTCAGAGTTGATTAAGCGGCAGCTGCAGAATTATTTTCAAAAACATTAAAAGATGCAATCTTACTTGCTATTTTAGATTTTACGTCAGAAAACCTGTGAAAAAAACAAAAGGATGAATAAAACTCATGCCTTAGATTTCAATCTTCCAGCCATGAGGCATTTATGCAGTGGACCTTTTAGATGCAATGCTTCTATTTTAGCTATCAAACACCAAGGACAAAGCAAAATGCTTTTTAAAAAATTAACACATGACTTCCAGGATCATTTATACCATATAATTACATACTTAGAGAAAATACGATTAAGGCAGGAGGAGGAGGTAAACCTGCTATTTATAAGTTGGGTGGTCATATAAATTTGTATAATAAACAAACAAACAAACAAACAAACCACTGCTCATCACTGGTCCCAAGAAAACACCTTTCAATTATTACCAAACCAGAGACTCACAAGAGAAGCCAAGTGTTAGCTGATAATGCTAAGATTCAGGTCTCCAAGTATTCAAATCCTAAGAGCAGCAAAACTGTCTTACTTTCGCAAATAAATATGAAAATACAGGTGTGGTAATACTGCTGGTAAATGCATAAGAATTATACGTATTTTTAAAAGATCTCATTGATGTAAGCTAAACTTCGCTATATTGCCTTTTCTTTTTCTATGATGGTAATTTATTTTCCTTATAATTTCTAACTTCCTTTTTGAGGTTTGCATATTACCTACTGCAAACGAACATAGTATGATGGCTATGTATTTCAATGCAATGTCTGCAGTGTCACTGATATCAAGCTCTCCTGTGTTCCTATCCAATGCAGTTCTCTTTTATGTCTATATCATTAAAACATTCTGAGGTTTTTCTTCTACTACCAGTCTCATCGTGATTTGAGGAGAGCCGTGGTAGCCCACTGGCTAGAATGTAGTATTAGAGGCTAACTCTGCCCACTGCCAGGAATTTGATCCTGACCAGCTCAAGATTGACTCTGATTTAGCCTTCCATCCTTCCGAGGTTAGTAAAATGAGGACCCAGGTTGTTGGGGGCAATATGCTGACTCTGTAAACCACTTAGAGAGGGCTGTAAAGCACTACGAAGCAATATATAAGGCTAAGTGCTATTGCTATTTTAAGGCCAAGATCCAAACAGAATGATGGAAAAGCTCCCTTAATAAACAAAAATAAAAGGAATTTCTAAGTAAGAAATAAATGAATAAACCCAAATATGTGGAAAACAAACATTAACTTCAGGAAGAATGCCGCATCCTTTCTCATCCTCAAGAAGAGCCATAATTATACAGACACAGTTTGGAAGACAAGGCTGAATTTATTCTCCAGCCACAATCATTGTTAATCACAGTTTATCTTGCAAGATTGTGCTAGGTCTGTCTCTCTAGAGCTTCAGACTTTGCACAG
>JANHFR010003114.1:161841-173521 GCA_032468015.1 Mimophis mahfalensis | reverse complement strand
AGGAACCAAAACTGCTCTGGAAAGTCAGAGCGGGCGGGGGGGGGGGGCTTGAACCCCATGCACCCACCCAGAAACCTCCATGTGATGCCTACAGAGTTGGTTGGATGTATCACTTCCAAAGGTGGTGCTGACTGCTTATTTTTCTGATTAATAAACTGTATGCCATACAGTTCTTAATTTCCTATTCTGATTAATGAAAAACTATATGAAAAAATATGGACTGAAGTATTATCAATATTCAGGTGATACTAACAAGATGAAATAAAGTTTCTGCCCAGCTGAGTATTAAGTCAATCTGTTCTGAAAGAGGCTGTACATTTCTTAAAGGAAAGATAGGCCTAGGATTTGATAGGATGTAACACTGCCAAATTTTGGTGGTGATGATCTTCAGAGTCATAAAACAGGTCTTTAGTTTACAGCCTACCTGCGGCCTGTAGTTCACAGGTCAGGTTTTCAATTTTTCAAATGCTTGTACCTCCAACCCTGTCACTGGATCCTCTTGCAGCTAAGAATGCTTTTCATCAAATATAACGAACGACATGTGATAGTTTGGCTTCTGACAATTTTATGTATGAAACTTATATGCAGTCTATCTCACTATCCAAAGAGATTCTGGGTGGCTTACAGCACAGTTTGATAACATGCAAAATGCATTACTGTAAAGCACTATATATTAAGCTGCCTTTGAAAAAAAGGGAACATGGCTATAGGTATTCCAAAATGGAGAATACACCAAGCCAGGGCTTTCTGATCTCTGCTTGTGTTTGGGCCTTTCAAAGTGCTGTTACTAAAACTTTAAGTGGCATGGCCGCAGGTCACGTGAAGCAGTGGCTTCTGCCAAACAAACCTAGCAGTTACTAAGGCCAGCTTCTGAAGCCTTGTGAATAAAATGAAGAGGGTGGCTACTAGACAGAAGATTTTGCAGTGGTAATGTTGGAAATGGAAGCCCTACCCAGAGATTTTTTTGCCAAAGACCAGACTGTGGCACTTTCAAGTGAAGATCTTTTTTTTCTATTCTTTAATCCACCAGTTCTCAAAGTAAAGTCTGGAGATCCCTCGAGATTCCAAGGCCCCCTCAGAGGGTCCATGTTCAAATGAATAAATATTCTTAAATGCCTTGGTTTTCATTTTTAATAGCTTTTAATTTTTAATATAATCCTCACTAACTAAAGTTATTTGGATTCCTCAGTCATTTGTAAGAACATAAAAGGGTTTTGAAACCAAAATGTTTGAGAACTGCTGTCCTAAGCTTTTTATTCTTACAACATGCAGAATGTGTTTTTAGATCCTTGCATGGCTCTGGATTTGCCTTCATTTTATTTTTTAGTAAATTTACTTACATTTTCTATTTTTTTAACTATTTAGAGAACTTCAACCGCTGAGTCACATAAAATACATTAAATAAATATATAAATATACAAGTTCAAATTTTTTTTAAATATCATGGATCTTTGTAAAATGTGTCTCCTCTGCTTTAAGTCAATTTTAAAATTAAGTTACTCATTTTGATTCATCACACAATTGAGTTTCAATATGACTCACTTTCCCCAAAAATGTTAGTAGAAAGAATCAATTAAAATCTAGTTTGGCACAAATACAAATCAAAGATAACTTATAGCTATCAGTCACACTTCACCTTTCAAAAGGTAATTCTTGCGCTATGAGATGCAGCTTCTGGATAATATCAGCTGCTTCTTCAATCTATAAGGAAAAGACATAAAAGTTTATTCAATGTTTAATTTGTCTTCAATGACACTTACTTGTCAAAATCAGAAATATTTGGAGAAGTATCCCACAATGCATTTATTTACTGAGTGACCAGTACATCCTCAAGTTTCTCAAAATCAGCCCCGCAACAAATTTGTATTTTAAAAATTGTCTTATTTATTTATATATAAAATAATATAATCATCTTTTGTCCTGTACATAGAAGAATTAAAATCTTTATGGGACATTTCCACCAGCTTCAGTTCCTACATAGTATATCCTTTTGGCATAGCTGTTGCATCATTTATTTCACTGGACAAGGTAGTTTGAGCAAAATATAATTTTTTTTGTTTGTACATAGTACAGGACTAACTTTTTTTCAATATGGAATTTCTAGATCTAATACCAGAACCAGCACTATTAGAGGACCCTGTTCCAACATGCATAATTCATTCAACCGTTGATTCAGTCATATTTCCTTACCCAATAATTTCAGCAGCACATAATTGCACTAATTATGCGATCGCACTACTTATGCAACTACAGTTGCCATTTGAGGAACAGGAAGTTAATGAATAAAGTCACTCCAATCTGCTTTAATTAGATCTGATACTGATGCAGAGTCAAGAAATATGCCACAGACTTGTCCCTGATAGAGAGCAATGGAGGCCTTGGAAAAGACATTCAAATGCCGTGTGTATACCTACAAAGATCAGAATTATACAAGCAACAGGGTTCCTGCAATGCTCTATGGGGAAGTGAAAGTTGGATTTTGAAGAAGCAAGATAGGGAGAGTTATTGAGAGAATATTATTGGAGAAAACTCCTGAAAATACCATGGACAGCCAAGAAAACGAACAAATGGATTATTAAACAAATCAACCCAGAATTTTCAACTGTGATATAAATAACCAGGCTTGTCCCGCTTTGGATATGCTATGAAAAGACCCAGCTCTCTCTAATGCTGGGGAAAGTGCAAAGAAAAAAATGAAGAGGATAACCAGAAGCAAGGATGGATTCAGTCATCCTGGTGATGAATACACCATTGGAGGATCTGACAAACCAGGCTAGGGATAAATCTCTATGCAGTCCCTTGGCATGAAATAAATGACGATGGTACAGAATGAATTAACTGATTAAGACAAGATGCTGGAGAGGTAAAAAAAAACCCACTATCTGTTTCTTCAACCTTTTTCTTTCTGGCTGACTTAATCAAGCAGGGAAGACCAGCCCCATGATTAAGACAAAATATTGCTTCCGTGTGGGAGAAGTGTGTTCTTCCCCACCCATTCTTAAAGAAACCCTCTCTTGTCTTTGTAACAGCTGGAAACTATCTGCCAGTCTCACTAATAGTACTGATGGCTAAACTGACTGAGAAAGCAGTGTCCTCGTAACTCCAAGACATCCGTAGAATGCTGATTATTTGGAGTTATTTCAGTCAGGCTTTCATTTGGAATGAAGAACTAAGGCTATTTTGATTACTATGATAATAACATCAACTAGGAACTTGATTTGGGGGTGTGACTCTACTAGTTCAACAGCTTTCAGTATGAAAGATAAAAAAGTCCTGTAAAATCTGGCAAGGAAAGCAAGACTTGCAAAACAACTGGGGCAGAGAGATCACTGGGAGATATTGTCCCAACTCAGCTGCAAACTTGTCCTGAGAATAAGTGTTCTGAGTCAGAAAGACAGGGATAAGGTATGAGCAACTCACATAGACAACACATTCTCATTAAATTCTGTTTGCGCTGCCTGTTCCTCTGCTACTGTTTAAAAGGCTGGGAATAATGGCTTTTTATAAAACCACAGTATCTGAAATAATGCCTCCTCCCATAGCCTAGAATCATCTTCAAGGGCCCTGCTCCAAATGCCCTTCCCAGTTGAGATGCAGCAGGTGGCTAATAGTGGTACCCATATTTAAAATGGCCCCATATTAAAATAATACCGATTTGAAATTGTGCAGTTAGATTCACAGGACAAAAAATTCTGACATCTGCTAGGTTTTATCAATGCACCTCAGTATTCATTGTATGCCTTAAGAAGAAATCTAAATACACACCCTGAAAATACTTATCTACACAAAGAGATTTTGTTTGAGAAATTTCTCAAGGATCATGTGTAGAAAAAATGTTCATTCACAAGTAGGAAGAATTAGGGCATGATGTTCGGAAGAAGAATATAAGGGATTTCTAAGGCATTCTAAAGGATTACTCTCTCAGCATTCTTTCAAGTTGCTTATGATTTTGCAAAATGAAAAAGTGACAGCACTACCACATTGAGACTAGCTGAATCAGCAGACAAATGAAGTTAATCTGCACTCAAGAACAATGGAGCCTGGACAAGTTGCTCACCGGGGAGCTAAATTGTGGAAAAGTTGTAGCAAGAATTATAATTAGGGCAACTCAGTTTATCATGAGTAACCTCATTCAATCTGGCTGATGGGTCTTACCTTTTCAGGATTGGTGAAAACATCAGACTTCAGCTCTCCATCTAGAAACTCATTAAAGTATTTCATCAGTTTGTGAGCCTCTACTAGCCGTTGCCTTGGTGTATTTACCCCCTCTAGCAGGTCACCTAGGTGACAGACTTTAGTTGCCACATAGCTGACATGCTCATCTAGTTCTTGGAAATGCTGGAAGGCAACCTGGGAGAAACAGACAAAAAAATGTTTGTGTTTTCTATAATGAATGGAAATCAAGTTCTTTAATAACATTCAGTTCAAGTAAAAGCTCAGAAGCCAGTATAAGGGATGATTCAGGCCCAGCCAAGCCTCTATAAAATGTACAAATACCTACCAAAATTAAAAATCAATGGATGAAAAATAATATTTTAACTAATTGGAACTAAATTAATTCATGGATCGTTACAAAGATCAGTGTGTAGTTTCCATCTGAAATTTAGAATTATATCAAGTTTTCCCCCCAAACAAGTTTGAATTTCATATATTTGTCCATATTCAAGCAGGGTTAGTTAATAGTTGCAGATATTTCATACAATGTAATTAAAGCAATTGAAATCTCTCCCTATAAGGGAAGGTACAGAGATATCAAGGTAAGTTGGGTTGTTGTGATCAATAAAGGACAAATATTTCTCAAATTTTGTTTACAGTTAAGAATGCTGGAAATAGGAATTACTGATTACTATAGCGTGCCTAAACTGTTACTGCATTAAATGTTCATGGAATAAAAATAACATCTTTTCATGCAACATTTAGAACAGAATCCAGCAGAAAGTTCATACCTAGCTCTAAACCATGATTTTGCAAGCAGCTGGGTTCAAAACACACTTAAACCAAAACCAAATCAACCACATTATTGAGAAGCACAATGTGCTTCTACGCCATTCTAGGTACTCTAAGTATAATTTACTGAAGTGAATCAGAATAATAGAAGAGTCTGTGGTCTTCATGTTTACCTGATTGCTTTTCTGCAGTTCTTGAACTTTCTTGGCAAACTCCTTAGCTTCCCTTTGGACTTGTTGCTCCAATTTTTCCACCCTCCTTTGGATGCGTTCATCCAACAACTTCAGTTCATTGATATGATTCACAAATTCTTCTTGCAATCTGATGAGAATAAACAGTTTAATAAGACAGTTTTTAATATGCAAATGTTTATTCTTGGTACTAAAATGAGACATTATAGATAGAACATAAGGCAACATAAACATCCCAAAGACTTTACAAAATAGCACTGACAAACAATGCCTTGCTAAGACCACAATTGAAATATTGCATCCAGTTTTGGTTCCCATGAAGTAAAAAAGGTATTGAGACTCTAGAAAGAGTACAGAGAAGAGCAATGAAGATGATTAGGACACTGGAGGCTAAAACATATAAAGAATGGTTGCTGGCATTGGGTATGTCAAGTCTAATGAAAAGGACTAGGGGTGACATGACAGCAGTTTTCCAAGATCTAAGGGGCTGCCACAAAGAGGGATTCAACCTATTCTCCAAAGTACCTGAAGGCAGGACAAGAAGTAATTATCGAAACTAATCAAAAAGAGACCCAACCTAGACTAAGAATAAATTTCCTGACAGCGAGAACAATTAATCAGTGGAACAATTTGCCTCCCGAAGTTGTGGGTGCTCCAATTGGAAGTTTTTAAGATTCGACAACCATTTGTCTGAAATGGTATAGGGTTTCCTGCCTGAGCAGGGAGTTGGACTAGACCACTTCCAAGCTCCCTTCTAACTCTGCCATTCTGTTATATTTTCTTCTCCTTAATCCAAGAATCTATAAATGTTACATGCTCTTATTTTATTCCATATGTTTGTCCATATATACAGTTATATACCAAAGGAATTAATTCACTAAACTTTTGATATCATTTAAATTAAAATGATCTGTTGATTCGGCTGCATCTGATCCATTTGCTCTACGTTCAATCTATGTTTTGAAAAGAAAAACTGTTCCCTTCTAACCACTTGATAAGTTATACTGAAGTTATACTGAAAATGTCTTAAGAAGCTTGCTTGGGTGGGTGGGAGTGGGTTCACATTTGTAGCTGGTGTGCTTACTGGATATTTCTTTGAATCATAGAAAGATTGTCCTGTGCTGAAGATGGTTAAAGTACAAGCTGTAAGGCTGGATTATGCAGCTAAGTGTTACCTTTTGGGATCAAATGCTTCCATGCCACCTCGAGAACCTCCACCGGGAGTCCTCCATGCCAAGCGTTCAATGTACTCATCTGCTACAAAGGGCTCCTAGCCGTAACAAGAAAGGAGAGACTTTTACAAGGAGCCACAGTTGGAAATACAGTCTACATCTTCTTCACATCTCACTGGGGGGAAAAAACTATTCAAATCCCTTTTTCTGCAACTATGTAATAAGACCAATGGAACTTCTGATATTTGTGCATTTAATCTAAAAAGTAAACATTTTGAAAATGATAAAATATTTCATTTAAAGTTTTCATAATTAGCAAACACAAGTAGCAATTGCCAGCTTTCTATGCTTCAGGGCCTGTCAACAACCAAGTTCAGTCTACTCTACTACTAATTCATTCAGCAATGTCATTCCCTAAGGCTAACATGTCACACGGAGGGGTTTTCCCACAGAATAGTTCAAAACGATTTTGGATTGGGCAAGGTGTCTTTTTTAAAATCCTGAATTTATCCTATTACAAGGATCTCAGCAGCCGTGAGAAAAACACTCCAACTCATATTACAGGAACCTGCTCATATAAGGATGGTCTGCTTTAATGTAAAGTAATTTTATGTTCCATAATGTCCTCTTTCGCATTTAAAACATTTGCCTTATAATTTCACAAGAATACACTTGACGAGAATTTAGTATAAGTAAACATGTTCCAGCATCCACATTTTCCAAAAATTACCAGAGGTAAGCTTTCAAGAAGTCAATTCATCACACTGTATTCATGACTCATTTTTTTCAACATTTTTCTAAAATACACGGTACCAGTTCTTCCACCGTTGTGGCTTTCATCTCACCACTCCCATTTTGCACATTTACAAACACCAAACCCTGGTCACTCTCATGTTCTACATGGCATTTCTGAACTCTAGGCCTTTGGGGAAAGCTATCTGTATTTTTGATTTTTTAAAATTTAATTCATATTTTAAATTTTAAGTATATAAAATGCAATCATTGTACAGGCCTATTGATGGAACACTTTAATGATAACTATTAATTAACATGTTTAAATATAAAATTATTACAATGCTGGTATTAATTTCATTTGAGAAAAAAGGGGAAGCTGAGGTTTTTGTTTATTTTTTTAACCTAACATTAAAATCTAATTTACTGCAAGGTACAGGGCTTTTAAAAAACACTAAGAAAAACAAGCCGTTCCCAAATCAAAAGTATTTCAAGATTGATCACATTTAGGTATTCTAAAGCACCACCAAACATTTGATCACTTGTTCAGAGAGCAAAGGCTGTCTTTGACTTAACTCATGTAAATTAAGTTGCATAGTGAAAACCAGTAAGTTTACATTCTTTTCCTCTAATCTGGGAAGCTGTTGAACTTGAACTTCCAAAGTATTCTACCGGAAGTGATATGGGAATCTATTACATTGAAATGTTTGAAGCTAGAGAACAGGCCAAGGTAATTAACTTGACATTAGACACTATGGATTACCTTTCTCCAAATGCCTCATTTCTGGACAAAGATAGTATGGCCGTAGTTAATTGAAGTTTGGTGACCTTAATTGGAATTTTGCAATATGTAAACTTTATTTTTTCAGGTTTACTTACACAAAATGAAAATGAAATAGTACTGCACTAACTGGTATTTCTGGATTTCCACAAAGCTCTCTCACCAGTATAAAACAGATCTGACAAATCAAAAAGACTGCCATCTGTATTCTGAATTTGCCAATAAACATTGGAAATCTTCATGAGGCAGAAGAGTAGGAAAAGAGCTTTCCCAGTTGCAATCTTCAAAAAGTAGAACACATGTTCCACAAAACAACGTTATGGCAACCAGTCTTAATTCACTTTTAATGCAAAGTGGTGGGTGTGTTGTTTTTTTTAAAAAGCCTGGCCATTTCAACAGGTTTTAAAACATGGCTTTATATAGCTTGCTAGATTTTATACATTCCGTTATCAATTCTTAGCTGCTGCTTCTGGGATATTGATTCTTTTGATTTTACTGTGTCATCCTGAAATACTTCCAGCAATCCTGTATGTAATAGTTACGTTTTGTTATTAAGTAAGGGTTATTTTAACTATGCCCTGACTTGTCCATGTTTTGGCATGAGCAGATGGAGATTCATTTTCAACTGAGGCTTCATTTTCCAAGGCATGCCTCCTTTCCCTAACTATACCCTTCCTATACCATAGTAACATCATTCTGACCCTAATTTTACAGACATGCTCACTCCATTTGTTTTTTTTTTCCAATGGAAGCAAACAAGGCCAGAAAAATAAAGCCCTAAGTAAATCTGTCCCTAAAGTAAATGTAAAGCCCACTTTGCTGCTATTATATAGCCAGGGAAGTTTGCATTGCCTGTTTATTTCAGAGTAGAGTGCTGCGTGTGAATAATTGCAGTTTAAGACAATCCTGGAAAATGAATTCCCTTCATACCACATAAACATTTGCTGCAAATGCAGTTATGAAAATAGGAGCCTATAAGACCTTTAATTTAAATATTGATGTTATTCCCTTAGTAGCTACAATTTTGGTGAATGATTCTCAGTTTAAAATGCCACAGCTGTGTATTGTTAGAATGCTGTCACAGAATCAGAATAGCTGGAGTGGAATATTTAATTATCAATATTGCTGTTTAAGCTTTTCCTCTCTTTAGAATACCAGTTGTAAACAAAATGAAGTTTTTCAGGGAGAAACATTATAGGAAGTGTATTAAAAACAAGAATTAAACTATCTTTTCAAATAGCATGACTATAATGAACACAATTGGAAACCTGTATTCCATCTATCCATCCTCCATTCTACTGTACATCTTTAAAATCTTTTTCCAAACTCATTCCCATTCTGAATTTTATTGCAAATCATTGTTTACAAAATAATCTTGTCTTGAACAGCTGCATGACAAGTTGGGATACAATTTATTTATTCCAAATGTTTTTATGCTACAATAGTCAGATTCTAAGTGGTTTACAGTCAACAACATACAACAATACAGTAACAACAAAAACACCTAAAGTATCAAGATATCAAACAATTGAGGAGAGGAGAGCTCTTGCATAGAATGTTTATACCTCCAGGTCCCTTCTGCCATACCTCTAAAGGAGTGAGTACTCTACCGAAACCCAAGAAGTCTCAGGTAAGGACACTCACGCACCCAGGGTTCAGTAATACACGCCACATCTACCCTTTTATTCTCGATCCTGTCACAATTGATGGCCTTATTAAGGGCACACCTAGCATTTAAGAGCATCAACCTGAGACTAGGTCCCCAGCAATCCAGCTGTTTCATTTTTTAAGTGTGAACAGGAGGCTGGAAGAGGGGACTGGTTTCAAATTTCCCAAATCCTCACCCTTGGAACAGCTTGCCCATTGTCTGCAATTACCTCTTTCTGATTATCACTAGCTTGATCCTCTTCTTCAGACATCTCTTCACCCCAATTACATTGGGGAACTTTTAAGCATTAAGAACCTCCAGAAGCTCCTATTACCTCCCACTCTTCCACAATTCCACCCTTCTCATTTCTTTCCTATCTTCCTATTTGCTCCTTTTCTGGGCAGCAGTTTAAGTGACTGCCCACATTTTTCTCATTTGCTCCACTCTCACCTGAGCAATGGTTGGTGGACTGCCCCTGCTTCCTATCCTCCTGTCCTCTCTCTCCCAGAGGTTTTTTACCTCCACCCCTTCAATCTCTATCCTAACTTTTTTTCCCCATCCTCCTACTCACTTTCCATTCCTCTTTTTGCAAGGGACTTCTCTCCTCCACCTCTACCTTCAACTCTTCCTACTCCATACACCCCTTTTGCCTCCTGAACTCCCCTCCTCAATCCGCTCTTTATTTTTCTTGCCCTGCCCCAATTGTTTCCTGGGATTTTTTTTCCTCCCTCTTTCCCCCCACCGATCTTACACAGCCAACACTTCCTAAACCTCTGGCTCTCGGTTCTCTCGTCTCCCAACGACCTCGACCTCTGGCTCGATCTCGGGCAACGCACCCGCGGATACCCCTTTCTTCGAGGGAACTAAGCTCCGCTTCTCCAAACATTCCTCCGGTTCCAACTTCCCCCGCTCTTCGTCCCCCGTCTTCTCCCCCGCCGCCACGCTTCTTTCTTTCCTCCGGGCCTCTTCGGCTCCGAGTGGCTCCCAGCGACGTCGCCCTCTCTTTCTGCCCAGTCTCCCGGGCATCTCAGCTCTGCCTCTTCGCTCAACCATCCTTGGGAGTCTGATGGCGGCCTGTCTGGGCTTCCGCCTTCTCTTCCGGTCTCCAGTCAAGCATCCATAGATCTCCGGCGGCGGCTGGAATCGGCGCTGCGGCCTTCGCCGATTCACCGTCCGGGGTAAATTGTGGGTCGGTGGGAAGCGACCGCCTGCCTTTCCCCGCCGCGGCCGCTCGGGGTTTTCCAGCCTGACTTCGGCGGCCTCCGTGGTTCCGTCCCTCCAGCCTGGACCGGGTGATTCCCTTAGGTCTCGTCCTGCCTCTTCTGTTTCTCCGTTTCTCTTTCTTCACCTTCACTTCACACCTCATTCTCTTTCTCAGCCTTCCAGCCCCCGAGATAGTTCATTCTTACACTTCCGAAAGGCACTTTCCCCTCCTTTCCCAGCAAAGGCACATCTCCCCCTTTCCTTCTCCCCCCTGAACCCCTTGACAGATCCTCGGCCCACCAACTCCCTCCCCCTGAGGCTTCCATGCCGGGGCAGCACCAGCAGCCCACAGAAAGAGCAATAATACAGGCGGAGGGGAAGGTGTGCGCCAGAGACACCCTCCCTATGGGGGGAAAAAAGGCCATACACCCACCCATGCCGGTACAGGATGGAGCTCTCCCGTGACAACTTTTCTCCCACACGCGACTCTACTGCCCGCCGCCCTCCTCCGCAGGGAATCACTCCCATCACCTGCCCCCGGGCGAGGGCCGCCGGCTTATCTCTGAGGCGGCCTTGGCCATCTCTCCCGCATCAGGAAAAGAAAAGGAGGGTGGGCGCCTCATCCCCCCCCCCCCGCCAATATTTTACCTCAAAGAGCTCGGGCGTGACCGCGGCCAGGGCACTCCCGTCGCTGTCTCTCTCCCGAAGCCGTCCCCTCAGGCCGGCTGCCCGGCGCCCAGCCCAGGCCTCATCCATTGTCTCTTCCCGCAGCGAGATTGCCCGAGCTGCCGCGTTCGCCGCTCCCGCGGCGGCGGCGGCGGCAACTTCCAACTCCTCCTCCTTCGGAAACCAACCATAGACCCCCCAAGCGGCCACCGGTGCTGCTCGGCTCGCAGCCGCGGTGAGGCCTAGAAGGTGGCTCCGCCCAGGCACCTCAGTCAGCTGCTGTCGCGGCTCTCCGGTGCAACCACTCTCCGCTCATTTCGGGGGAAAAGGAGAGACCAGA
>JANHFR010003114.1:96277-111492 GCA_032468015.1 Mimophis mahfalensis | reverse complement strand
TCGGCGCTTCATAACAATGTGCGCTTGCGCCGCTCTGCCGATGTCGCCAGAGCCTTCCATTACAGGAAGGTAACCACAAGTACGGTCTCGTCCTCCTTTTTTTCTGACCATAGAGTTTCTGACTACCACCTCAAGCGGAATGGAGCCAGTAACAATACAGTACCAACCCTAGCGGCAAGGCCAGCCGTAAAGCGAGCTGCAATCAAATGTCGCGCGCGGTTGCCTCGGAGGGAAGGGAGCTCGTGAGAAGCCACGCCTCTGACCCCTTTCTCCTTCCTTTCCCTCAGTCCTTCCTCGGGGCCAATCATAAAGTAAAACGACGCGAAGTGTCGCGCTTCCTCCCTGATTCTGGAGCCGCGGCGGCCAGGCCTGACAGGAAACCTAGTCGCGCTTTACGGCCGCTGGATGAGGAGGAGCGGAGAAAGGGAGCGGGAGGTGCCGCGGCTGCTGCTGAAGGGACTTTGGGGTGAGGAGGAGGAGGAGGGAACACGCGGGTGGGGTTGTGTGAATGGAAAAGGAAGAGGGAAGAGTTGGGCGTTTTCTTCTTACACTTTCACTCTTTTTCTCTTCGCTTCCCTCCTTCCTTTCGGTCTCCTCAGGACATGGCCGAGGTACCGCCCGGGCCTAGCAGCCTCCTCGCTTCGCCGCCGGGAGCCGCCGCTGCGCTCCTTTCTCCCTTTCCGGGAACTGCTGAAGAGGAGGAGGAGGAAGAGGAGGACGAAGAGGAAGGAGGAAGGCGTTACTGCAGGGAGGAGGAGGAGGAGGAGGAAGCTGAGGATGAAGGCATGCGGGACGGGAGCCTGCCCCGCCGCCGCCGCGTTTGCCAGCCCCATCGCCACTACCATCAGCTCAACGGGCTCATCGCTGGGTCGGACTTGCGACACTTGCGAAGCTCCCTGAAGGACAAGGTTTTAAGCCACAGCAACGAGAACCAGTGTGCGCCCAATAGCAAGAAAAACAGCAAGGCCACCATCCCCATTGGCCCTGGCAAAACAATGGGACACGGGCAGGAGCCCCAGCATCCCTGTCAGGGAGGGGAACGGGAGACAAGCCCATCTTCACTCAGCAACCACCACCAGGTCCCTTGCTCCCAGGCAAGGACTGCACAGTCCCAGCAGCAGCAGCAACAACACCACCACCATCATCACCACTATGATGCTTCTGCTCCCTCTGCTGGGGACAGGAATGGGCTGGTTGGGGGAGGAGAGTTGGAGGAAGGCGAGGACCAGGAGTTGGAAAGGGAAGAGGAGTCCTTGCTACTTCTCTCCAGATCCTTGGCCTCTACCTGCAGTTTGCAAAAATGCTCCATGGGTCCCCATACAGACACTTCCTGGGCCCCCCAGCAGGTGAAGGAGGAGAAAGGGGACCTCACAATACGATACGTCCGATACGAGTCCGAGCTACAGATGCCAGACATCATGAGACTGATCACCAAAGATCTGTCTGAACCCTACTCCATTTACACTTATAGGTATTTTATCCACAACTGGCCTCAGCTTTGCTTTTTGGTAAGTTGGGGGTGCAGACATGATTAAAAATGTGTTGCAAGGTTGAAGGGTAAAAGGAAGAGTGTTGGAGATGGATGGACAACAGTGGGTGATATGGAGAAAGTTATTGGGTAAGCAAAATTCTCACATCTTCATTCACCAGTGGTCAAATTGTTAAATAAATCATGCTCAACTAGGTAATTGTGTAAGTGTAGTTTAAGTTATGCAGAATTATTCATAAAGTTTGCCCACTTATGCAGTGTAAACTGAAGACCAATCTCTCTATAATTTTGTTCCCAAGGTAAAGGAAATTGAATTGTACTTGGTAAATTTGGAATTGCGTATGCTTATTTTTAAATGGTTTGGGGATGCTGAGTTATACCGTCACTAGTTTGTTTTTAGAGATTGCTCTATCATGCCCAGTTAAAATCAAAAGTAGTAATGTCTTAGAAGATATTTGAGTTGAAATTTGTACAAAGTTTTTTTATTTATGGACCGAATGTTTGAGAAGTAAATTAGGATTAATTAATACAATCTTACAATGCTTCTGAAAAACTCCTTTTGGGAATTTTAAATATGAATATTCCTTGGTACTTCACGGTATTCAATTTTAATTTGGTACCATTTATGTAATTTTAATGTTTTTGTATAAAATTTAAATTGCAACTTATTTTCAGAGATGAAAGCCTACATGTTATGTGCAACATGCCTCTTACCAAATTGTATGTCTTAAATAGACATGATTCTATATACAGAAAGCAGTTCATTCTCCCATAAAAAGGTGAGCATAGATCTTGAACCATAATTGTAAGGAGAGGGTAGTTTGAAAGGAAAAAAGGGAGGATTTCTTAAATGATTCTACCTTACTACATTAAATATTTATTTTTAAAAACATAATTATATTAGCGTTTCTTGTTATTACCTATTAGCAGACTAAACTGCTATCTACTTAGTCAAATATCAGGTTAGCCAGCCTTCCTTTTAAAGCACTGCATGTACGATACAAGCAGCAGAAAAAAAGTGTATGTTTACTTGAAAATCAGTTTGCTTAAGATATCTCTAAAATATTTTACAAATCAAAAGAAAAGTTTCTAATGGTTTGACATGGTTAATGTCTGCAGGCCCTTAATACAATCATTTTGAAAATTTTCATAGTGAGAAAATCTAGTAAGTTCATTTGATCTTTTCAGAGAAATTACAAAATTGGACTTTTTTCTGCTTGATCAGATGCCTGTGAGCTACTAACAAGTTTTAGCTTTCTGAGGGTATTTGAGGTGTTGAAGCAAAGGCGAAAGGAACAATAAACAAGAAAACTTGCCTGAGTGGGATAAAGTTAGGATGGCATGAGAAAATGAAGATTTATATAGTAATACATCAGTGTAATATAAATAAATGCTTATAAGGGGTATCTCCTTGGGGAAACTCTTGCCCTAGCTGGATGAACTATGTCCAGATTTACAGCTTTCATTTGAAATCCATTTTCCTTTTGCAAAATAATGAAAATAGGTAGCAATTATTTCTATATTCCTATATTTTTGTTTGTTTAGCTAATGAATAGACTGTCTAAGCAATGACTGGCTTAGACCGTACAGAAAAGTTTACATTTTCCCCTATGCTGTCTCATGAAAAACAATTCAGAAATCCAAACTTTGCTGTACAATATTTCAATACTAGCATAATATCTCTGTAGCAAACTAGAAATAAAAATAGTAGTTGGAAATGTAACTAACTTCATTTTTATTTTTAAATATAGTCCTGACTTTTTAAAAACAAAAAATGACACGTCAAAAAACCCTTTACAAATAGTTATACGTTTGTCTATATACAAAAACTTAGAAAATAACTGAGAAACATTATGCCAGTCCTATTCTTATTAGTTTAATATAGTGATGTTTGTTTACCGTCAAAGACTTCAACAATGTTATCTTGATGTATTGGGTTATTAATGAATATTCTAGTATTGAAGGGTGTTAAAGGTAACACAGTAGCAATGCAGTTAATTAAGAACCGGAAGGGTTACTTCTATATTCTCTGTTAAGCAAGTCTGCAACTTGTCCTTCTAGGTTTCCTTTTAGGTAGGGACTATTATCAAACCAGGATGTAATATGGAGGAATATGGTGTGTTGCTGCTCAAAATTATTGTTTTCCATATATTATGAAGAACATGTTTTGTGAAAATACCAATATCCCTATGTGATATGAGGAGAGCTTATAAATTGCCTGCAAATTAGGTCAAAGATCATTATATAAGTTTTTCCTTCAAAATTACTTTCAAAGCAACTAGGAGTTATTTACCTTTTGATTGCTCAGGAACACCCTCATGTTTTCTGGATTAAACATTCAAACATTGATTAATAATATATTGTTGAACATATTGGTGTTTTAGGATTTGAATAGCTAGCTAGCTTTGATTTTAACTTTTAAGGATTTTAACATAGAAAGTTACTCTCCCAGATATACTCATTGGAATAGAACTAAAAGTCCTAAAGGGTACTCTCTGGAACTGATTGGAACATAGTTCCTCAATTCTTTAATTCTAAATGCATACCTTTTGGTATACAAAAGCAAATCTGACAAACCTGAAATCAGTTAGCTCTCAGTTTGCATTATTGATTCAATCTGATTTTTACATGGCACACGTGATTTCCCCCTCTTTCATGGATTTGCCTGCTGTGTTTTTCTGTGGCTGGGATAATGGAATAAATTATGGTTAATGCGCCTTCGGAAAAATAAAAAGAAAGCTAAGGACTTGAAGGTGCATTGAGAAACATAAGCCATGAAGTGGTAGGTAAAGTCTGTAGCATATACCTGACTTTATTCGATTTGGGTAGTGAGGTATATAAATTAGGCTGTCTAGAAAATATTTAGGAAGTAATTCCAAACTGCTTTAACCAAAATGCTTTTTTTAGAGTTGCCTTCTTGGAAAGATAGAAAAAATTCCCTGATTTCCCAGGATCAGATACTGATCACTCACAGGAATAGGAATAGATTATCATAAGGCTGGTTTGGAATACTCAGGCATTGATCTTTCCAGTTATTGCTGCTTCACTGCCCTTTCTGTCTATCAGAAATTATTGCAGGATCAGTCTAAGTTTGATCTAAACTGAATCTAATAATGCTCATTAATTTATCAAATTTTTCTGCAGATATAATTAATTTATCTACACAACTTAGACCTAGCTTCATTTTTAGGTGAAAATACCAATTCTGACACTTATGATTGCCTGGGTGTTTTAGAATCTTAAGATTCTTAATGAGATTCCAGAATAAAGTTTTTATTCTTGACTTGCATGAAACTTGGTCAATAATCTTGACTCATGGTATCAGCAAGATACCATGCAGCAACAATCAGTTCTGTAATCATTAATAAATATTGTGTAAATAAACATCTGCAGTGCTTACCTTGAATGCTAGCATAATCATATTAATCATACTGATTGAACAGTTGTGTTAACTGTGTATATGTTTCTTGATCTTACTGCATGCACCTAATGCAAAAAGTAGATCAGAAAAACATGAAAGTTACGGTAGGTTTCAGCTAAAATGTCACCTACTGCTGTAACTAGATTCAATATATTTTGTCAGGATTTATGACATTTTCAAATCTTACTTTTTCCAATCGCAACATTCTAAGTTATGTATTTTTCTAGGAGGATAAAAATTGATGTTAGCACTTTTTGTCAGATCTGCCAGCAAGAGAAACGTGTTTTGAAACTAACAACTGTAAAATATAGTTTAAAAGTATATATATCTCGCAATACCTATGTATAAAAGAACCCTGCAATGGATTTGTCAGAAATAACTTTATGAAACCTAAAATTTAAAAATGGGCTCACTAAAAATTATATTTTAAAATTTATCTACATTTCATAACCTTTGACTATTGAAATTACAAAGGCTTTTTTCATGTTTCAGTTATTTCAGCTCTAATATAGCTCTTATTTGAATTGGTGATGGATCAGTATTTCAGTTGTGTACTTTCCATTTGGAATTTAATAATTCTTTCCTCATAAAAATAAAAAATCCATTCTCAAAGAATAGAAAAGTATCATTGAGGAATAATTCAAACTACACTGAGATACTGGATAAAATACCGTGTAAGATCCAAGCCAAGCTAAAGATAATGTTTAGAGTACTAAATATAAACAGAAGGTAGTTTGCACAGCTTCCTAACTTGTGTGCTTCTTACACAAACTCCTTAGAATATTTGTGAAGCTTTCTTAAATAGCATAGACTAAAAAAAAAAGCAATAATGAGAAGAAAGGCACCCTGAGTGCTATCACTCCATACATAAAAGATGCATCTACCCATTCTGGAGCAGTTTCTTATTCACTATTAGCCCTTTGTGGTAGCAAATTAATACACTATGCATGTGTCTAAACAGATATTTGTGCTCATACAACTTAACATACAAGCCAAAGAATGTTACTTTGTATTGCTATTCCAAGTAATTAATTTACGCTTCTATTAATAAGTAAAGTTTTGGGGAATTTCCAAGATGGGGTCTTTTTTTAAAATGTGTCTATAAAATTGTGATTTTATGGCACTGTGTGTTAGCCTTAACCTACAAGATGTGTTTTGTTTGGTTTTTGTTTTGTTTTTAAGGCAATGGTAGGTGATGAGTGCGTAGGTGCAATCGTCTGCAAGTTGGACATGCACAAAAAGATGTTTCGTAGAGGTTATATAGCCATGTTAGCGGTGGATTCCAAATACAGAAGAAAAGGCATAGGTAAGAATAGCAGTTGCATCTTTTTGAAGCCTTCTGAAAGTAATATACTTTCAGTTAGCTATTGCTTTGAGGTAAATATTTTTGCATACAATTGCCTTTCTTTGTGGCAATTACTTTAATCAATAATTTTTAAAATGAAGCACTCTGCTATTGTCATATACTTATGTGCAGCTCATGAGTCCTTACTCTGTGGATATCCACTTTGAACTCATTACCGACCCTCTTCATACAGTTCTGCTGCAATGACGTTGACAAACATGCCTCATATTTGGAAAATAATTCTCTTTAGGTTGGCTGCTTTCTTTTGTGAACCACCACTGTATATAAGACATTCACTGGTTAAAAGGAGACCGGGGACAGAAATTTAACCTATGCACAATTTTATTAGCTTATTCTGTACCCCGTTGGTTCCCTTACTTTACAGAACACTGTGTTGTGGCAGGCTAAATGAAACTGCCTCTGGAAATTGCTATGCAAATTTTTGTAAGTCAATACTAAAGAATAATCCTGAATAAGATCTTTGAATGTTGTGCCATGATATTTATATTTAACGTACAAGACGTGGGTGTTTGGATTGCCTTCCCCCTCCCTTACGAGTCAATTTTAAAAAAAATGGGTAGACTATCATATTACTAATTGTTACTTCTTAAATTGTGCATGTGTTGGAAGATCAGGACAGAGACTAGTTCATACTGTAATAATTTGTACTTGAAGTTTAAATTTTTTGTTTTCTATTTGTATTCCAGGTACAAACTTGGTTAAGAAAGCTATTTACGCCATGGTAGAAGGAGATTGTGATGAGGTAATTATTTTGTTTCTTTGAAGGAACTTTGTTTTTCTCCCTTGCTTCACTTGAAGGCTGTACTTCCAAATGCAGTTTACTATGTAAGCAAGGCTTCAGTTTAAGTAAAATATATTCAGAAAAACATATTATACTGAATGTTTTCTGAGACTCCAAAGAATGAATTTGACTTCTTTGGGCTGCACAGAAAAATACATGAAATCTGTCTTTACATGAGCAAAAACCCTAAACGTATCTAGATAGTAATATAAGTGACCTAAAGTAATGATTTGAGCTTGCATAGTATACTAAAAAGTTATCATATTTAGGGGATATAGTACATGGAAATGACATAGCATGTACATTACAGAAACCCATACTGGCTTTGTTGTCACCTGGGTGTTGGATTTCCTGAACATCTGGTGAAAAGTAAGTTACAGGACCCAGGACTGTTGGCTGAGCAACCAGGGTTAGCAGCTGCAGAACTACTGGAAGGAAAGGTGTTTACCCGTCACAAATATATAGTGATTCAAAACAAAGAAATAATGAACTGTTGTTACAGTTTAAGCCCAGCTAGAGGATTTTTAAAATAGGTGCACCAGTTCTGAAAAGAACAACATCCAGAAACAACAGAACAGAGCCTAGCAGATCAACATCAGTTTATAATATGGAATAAAGTATTCACAGAAGTAGAACTGAAAGAATTGCAAAAGCCTACCCAGGAGAAAGAAATCAAAGTCTTGCCAGAAGTAACTCAGACTATGGAGGAAAACTAAGGACAGTTGGCAGTTAGATGAAGCCAGCACAACTATAGAATTGTTTTCATTTGGAAACCAGGCACCTTCTATTCTGCCTCAGAAGGAACAAAACCCTCTAACTAAAGAACTAGAATAATTGAAATAAAGAATAACTGAGCATCTAGAACAGCACAGAAGCAGCAGAATAAGGTTGTCTGCATTGAAGCTTGTTCCAAAGAAACAGCTAGCATAAGCATTAAAAGATGCCAATGCCGTAATATTAAGTATAAGCACCAGCTCACTGCATGAAAGAAACCAATTAATGTACAGCACATCTACAGTTATAACTGAATACCTGGGATGCAAAACCAACAAAGAAGGAAAAAAGCCAAATAGTGCACCACCAAAATGAAAGATCAGGCTGGAAAATAAGATTAGTAAAGTGAGATCAGATTCAAGTAAGCTAGAACAGATGAAAGAAAAAACTTACAGGAACACTAAATAATACCTAATCAAAAAACACTACTTAGAAACAAGGAAGCTCAAAGAACCCTGGAAATAATAAAGTAGAAACAGCCAAGAAAATTAGAAGATGCAAAACTTGAATTGCAAATTATGGGTAGAACCTCTGATTTTAATCCAATCAGAAATGTTTCTATCTGTCCATTAATGGAGATACCTCAGTGAATCAGCCAATACCTGATAAGGAAGAAACTGCAGTTTTGAGTGAATATATAGGATAGCTGAAAGAAATATAGCAAGAACACAGCTTGGATAAGAAGGTGGATAAAAACAAAAAAGATGGAAGAACTTGTAATAACAGCAGAAATTTTATTTATTAATGGAAATTTTATTAGAAATGGTGGAGAAAAAGCCAAAGATCATCAAGAATTGTCAGCACCAGGTGAAGATGAATTGCATAGAATTTGGTTGAAACTTCTGATTAGTTTATACCCACTTGTTGCCAAGCAGTTTAACAATGTACTGCAAGAA
Organism: Mimophis mahfalensis; assembly: GCA_032468015.1. Classification (NCBI taxonomy): domain Eukaryota; kingdom Metazoa; phylum Chordata; class Lepidosauria; order Squamata; genus Mimophis; species Mimophis mahfalensis. Next base: position 102,765 of record JANHFR010003114.1, on the reverse strand, counting down.
AGTGAAATTGAAGAGTTACTGGCATCTGGAATAACCTGCCTGAAAAATCCAGCACAGGGGGCAGCACCAAGCAACTACAGGCGTTTCATTACCTGCTTAACAGCACATTTTTAAATTGCTAACTAGTGTAGCTGATGCCGTCCAGCAGCATCTAGATAAAAATAAGCTCTTTCCACCTGAACAGAAAGGAAACTACTCCAACAGCAGAGGACCAAAAGATCAACTCCTAATTGACAAGATGATTCTGGAAAACTGCAAAAGAAGGAAAACCAACTTGAATATAGTATGGCTTGATTACAAGAAGAGATTTAACTCCTTACCACATGATTGAATAATCAAGTGCCAAGAAATAAGAGTTGGTAGAAACATCAGAAGATTTGTCCAAAGATTGATGGCACAATGGAAGACATGGTTGCTAGTCAATAGTGATAGATTGGGAGATGTTACTTCTGTCAAAGATACTGAATATCTCAGCCATGTCAATCAAACATCAAAAACATCTGCCAATCTGAAACTGTAGGGTGTCAGCCCTTTGAGATAGCCCAGACAAGAAGCACAAACCATGTATACTAACATCACCTTATTTCAAATTTGAAATTATTTTCCCTCTCCTTTAATTTTACTTTCTAAGGAGAGGAGGGGTACCTTTTAAAATGCTTTCTTACCCCCTTTTGTATCTTTGAGCTGAGATAGCTTTTGCACGGCAGTAGCTCTATAGATCTTCCTCTGTCTCCCAAGGTGATTCCCACGCACCATTACACACTGCATAAAGCTTCTTCTCAAAGTTGAAATGCACCGTTCTTCATAGGCCTACTATTTTCCTGTAAGTTTTTTGCACAAATTTATGAACAGATTAAATATAATCAAAACAATAGAATAGAATTTGTGTCCGACAAGTATATGGCAACAAATCTGACACTTACTATTTATTATGCAACTATATCAACTAATATGTAATAATAAAAAAAAAAACACTATAGTTAGAATTTAATCCAACAAAATTAGTTCACAGCTCTATTAACCCAACAAAACCAGTGATTATAACTAAAACAAATCAAATGTAACGACCCTGTGCATTTAACAGAACACACCAAGAAACTACAGAACCCACATACATCCATAACTACTTATTTATTTTGATGAATACAAAATAAATACTAACCAGAAAGCTACCAAGCTTAATAAGGCAAATTACTTCATTCCCACACTGATTAAATTAAAAAAACCCCTTCGATTCTTAAAAATGCCATCATAGTGATCAAGGAAAGGAAACTGCTGATTCCAGGACACCATAACCCTGGACTTGAACAGAAAGAAGACTATCCGGGGGAACTTTGGGGGAGAGAAGAATCATGAATGTCTTCAAGAAGACAAGTGCAGTAAACTAAACATGAAGCAACCCAAATATGCCCCAATAAAGCCATAGTCTCCTCAATCAAAAGATTCCTGATCCTATTGTTTGCATCAGATGTAATTTTTCAGTCTTGTCTGTAAGCTCCATAAGAGTGTCAGATCATTACCAACCATTGTTTATGGTTGGTACCAGACCAACTATTCTACATCCATAAAATTGTAGTTTTAGAAGAGAACATTTAAGTCATAAAGTTATCTGTCTTACTGGAGGAATCCAAATTCCCTCATAGATGGCTATTTAGCTTTCGCTTGAAAGTATCTAAAGAAGAAAAGCCCACTAATTTTCTGGGTACATAATTCCAACAATTGAATAGTTGGTGTTTTGTTCTAACATTTAATCAGAACTCGACGCCTGATTTCATCTTTGAAAAATAATTCATAAAATAATAAAAAATAATAAATAAACCTTGCCGGTATTTGAAGAGTGCCATCATATTTCCTTTCATTCCTGTCTTCCCAAGCTTAAATACACCCATATTTTAATCTTTCTTTATAGGAATTAGTTATCTAAATATTCTGATCATCAACATTGCTATTTCCTGAAGCTGTTTCTAATATCTTTCAATTCTTAACCGTGTGATTTCAGAATTTTACACATGGTAGTATTCAAGGCAAAGACTTGCAAATGCATAAAAAAGAATGATTATGATTATGTTTGTTAGTAGAAAAAATGGTATGCCAAAGGGTTGCTTTTAGGTAGTACAAACTCAAAACACATTCAAGTGATTGAAGGTGTAATAAAGTGGGGTTTAGTTGTGGATGTGGGACAAAACAGGGTGATTTCACGCAGAAATAGCTGTGGGGGTCGGTGAGGCAGGACAAAGCCATGGTTAGCAGTAATAGCTGAGCAGAGGTAGGAAAGATCTTGCCAGAAGCATGTTAGTGGGATATTCTAGTCTTTGATGATCAGTAGCAACTGGGGGAAGGAAGGAATAAAAAGAGCTGGAAGGCTGCTCTAGAAGTTTAAAAAATGAAATGTATGATGCCGCTTTTATTTATACTCATGGTATTCTTATAATACCACTTTTATTTAGACATAGAATTAATAATTATGCTTAACCAGTAGATTTAATAGAACATTTTGCAATTTTTTGCCTTTAGATCAATTCCTAGCAATTACCTGGAGAAGTCCTTGTAGTTTTCTTGGCAATGTTTTGGAAGTGGTTTTCCATTTCTGATCTGCCCTCAAGAATTTAAAGTGGGGGTAAGGGTAGTCTTTAATCAGTTGGGGCCATAATTTAAGCCACTAAATGATGCAGTCATTAAGTAAGTTACTATGTGACTGGATTTGATTTTACAACCGTTTTCTGTGGTTGTTAAGTGAATCGCATGCTGCAACCATTGTGAATGTAAGCTGGTTGTTTGCTCTTTTGTGGGTAGATTTCAGAAATATATTTGATTTTTGCTCTTCCGCACAATATCAGTTCCTTTTAACATTAAGATGTAAATGTTGTGCTTCTAGATTGCTCAGTAATATAGTATCTGGGCAGTATTCAAACATCAGCTCTGTTAAATATAGGATTTTTCCATATATTTTATTTCTATATAGTTGTCCCTGCAAATAGAAATCAGAGCATTTTAGAAGGTGGTAACCTTAAATAAAGTATTACAATGAAACCAATACAACTTACAAACAATAAGTTTCAAATCAGAAAAGCAAACCCAGAAAAACAGTATAAATGACTGGCAAGTGTAAATGCAGAGTCTGGTTCTGGATTAGTTGTCTGTCTGAGCAAGCATATCTTCCAGTATTTTCTGCAAGAAGGATGGACACCAGGGAAACATTTCTTGTGAGCACCATCACTATAGCTGCCTTACTTTTCCTCATTGCATTATGAGTCAAAATTATCAGTGGTAACACCAACTGATCTTCCTAACTGACATTAATATACAGTCTGGATGGTATTGGGCGAGATAAACACATTTATTAACTTTGCCATAGGATATTGTCTGATTTTGTGGCTCTAAGAATGCAGGATCTTTCCTTGTTCTAGAAACCTGACTCCGCAAGTTTGTGTATGCTAAAATTATTCTTTTAACTATATTATCTTTATGCCTAACTTTCTTCTGAAGAATTCAGAAGAGCATGCAAACTGCTTCCTCCCTTCCCTCCATTTTTATTCTCATGAGACATTGCTCAAATCAATTTTATTTCAGTCAATTAGTATAATTGTGGAAAATTAAATTGAGAATATAGTGAGCTAAGTGTAGATTGCTTATAATCTATTTTCCTATTTGTATCCCAAATTTCAGAAGGCTAATTCTTCCAAAATAGCATATAAGCATCATTAGTACATGATTTGTTAATACCTTAATAACATAAATATATGACATCAGGATCCCTTCTAAGGATTGTTGATAGTAAAACACTAAAAGAGAGCAACCTCTGGGATCCGGGATCCTGAGAGAATTCAAGAATCTTATGGAATGTCTTTTTAATGCCAGGGGACTTGTAAATATAAATAATTGCAGGCTGTGCTATAACATTTGGTCAACAAGCTTGCTTTCACCTTAATATGCAATTCAACTTGGGCTAGGAACTCAAGCATTGGACTACGATTGAGCTAGGGACTGTTTGGTCTGGCACCTGGATGGGAAGGGTATTTCTATTTGTATTTTTATGGTTTTTTGCAAACTGCCTAAAATCTACATGAGCCTAGGCAGCCATATAAGTCCTGCAAATAAATTAAAAAGCAGACCAAAAAAAAAACAAAAACCTCCACTTGTTGAAAAACATGTCTTTTTTTACAGGTTGTCCTGGAGACTGAGATCACGAACAAGTCTGCATTGAAACTTTATGAAAATCTTGGCTTTGTGCGAGACAAGAGGTTGTTCAGATACTATTTAAATGGAGTTGATGCATTGCGTCTTAAACTTTGGCTGCGTTAATTGGAGGACTTTTCTTCTCAACAAACATGGCAGCAGCATCTTTTGCATTCAATGCAATTTGTGTGGAATTGCTTTGCAGTTGGACATAATAACTTCCATACAGCTCTTCTTTGTGAGTGTCTCATCGAGCATTGCACCTAAATTGTTGCACTGTGTGGCATGGCGCATCTTGTTCCGAATTTACAACAGGTTGTTTCAGACTTCAAGTCCTCTTGGTAAGCAGGAAGATGTGCCAATAGGTAGCCAAGAGCTCCTCTTTCCATTTGCAAGTCTACTGACTCCTGTTATATAAATGGTGAACATTTTATCAAGAACCTGTGTACACAGAACACAACTTTTTTTTTGTTTAAGAGAGAAAGAAAAGCCAATGTAATTGTAAAATTCTATAAGTATACTAACATTTCATACAAATCTCACCATAGTTTTTTTTCCCCTGGGGAAAATAAAAATTACTTCAACTTTAGGTTTTATTTTTCAATATTGAAGTTTCCATTCTTAAATATTGGTACCTCAGTGATTAGTGGATGAAAAAATGTATCGTAGGGTGGGGTGTGTGTTACATCAAGTAACGGTAACAATTAAATTGCGTCTGCCAGTGCCTGTAGAAATACGTATATTTGTCTCCACTGCTAATTTGAGTGCATGCTTTCTTTTCTTGAATTTTTTTTTTTTTGTCTTTGCAAGAATGGCTTTTATTTAAATTCTGGATTTGATAATAAATTACTTCATTTACCATTTGGACAGATCTCCCATGTGAGGGCTTAAGAAGCCCTTGTCTTACAGTAAAAAGTCTAAGCTATCTTAGAAGAACAATTTTGAGTAGCTGCTAAAAGGGAGTCTAATGCACTTTTTCCTTTAAAGAGAGTGAGGGAACTTTTTAAAAGCAAACAACAAATTAATGTAATCTGGATTAATTTTTATTTAATTAGAATTATCACTAGAATAGCTAAAGAACCATTATTTTTGAACAGTTAGATGAAATTTAAATTCTGCTTGGACTCATGCTTATCTTCCATGTTTTAAAAATGCTTTGGTCTTCAGTTCTTGGTCTTGAAGCTGAATTTCAAACTGCAATACCATGTTCTTTAGCTGCTTTCACTTTATTTTTTATTTTAGAAAAGCCAGATCTCTTGCAGTTTTAATTTTTTTTTCTGAATCATTTGACAGAGGAGTGTCCAAAGGTTGGTTTTGAGTTCTTCCCTCTTTTTAAAATCTATTACATGAGCTTTTATTCTTTTTCACCAGTTACACTGTGTACTTCTGTCTGTCAGTGCAATATGTAAAGCAGATCACTTCTTTTTGGCAGTTCAGCAATGACAGCATTAGTATATAATATATAAAAGCAAAACATAAGATTGATCCCAAGTAACTCATGGGAAAAAAATTATTCTATTGATAGGAAACCCTTCAGAATTCAAGTTTGCCTTACTATGTAATATGTTAAGTTCAGTCGATCATTTTATAAAACGGTTTAAGTTACTGTACATTTGAGAGGACTTTACCTCTAGTCCCCCTCTGGAGAAGAACATCCATTCTGGATAGTTTAGCAAATTTAAAGGAAGGCCATCTTTATTTTGCACAGTCTGAGCATCTCCCCCACTATGTATAAGTTGTGAATTGTATTTGGGAAAAAATAAAGGATTTTAATTTAAAACTGGCACTTATCTCCTGATATATTTTGTTTAGCTTGCTTCCCCCTTTTTCTTTCATCCAATTGATGGCTGAATTTGAGTTCTTAGCAACTTTCTGCCCTGTGTGCAGCACCAGTCATGGACAGCAAGCAAATAACTGAATGCTGAGCACCATCAAATATTTTAGCCATGCCATTTTTAGCTCTAGTGTAGTCTTCCTAGTTGGCTATATTTACTTCACCTGGAAGGTGTCAGACTGAAGAAAGTCCTTCTACATCACCAGGTAAGCCCAGTTTGCAATGAATTAAAATGTTTAGAGAATAGGGCAATAACTCAAAATTGTGAGGCACAGTCCTGTGATAACATCAGACCTGGAAACTTCATTTTTCCTTTGTTTGTTAAGCTTCCTGCGAGTAAACCAGAAAAATTAGAGAATGCCTCTAAGTATTGTTTTCAGGAGAATTCTTGGGTTCATTCCTTCTTAATTCCAGTTAACAAAGTTTCCTCGTTCTGGATTAATGTGTTGAAGGTGTTATATTAGGAGGGTTTTCCCTA
>JANHFR010003113.1:12461-23695 GCA_032468015.1 Mimophis mahfalensis | reverse complement strand
ATGGTTGGGGGTCACCACAACATGAGGAACTGTATTAAAGGGTCGCAGCATTAGGAAGGTTGAGAACCACTGATCTATTGGGAGTTTTCTCCCCTTTTCTAAACCGGGTGTGGGCATGGCCAGCACATGACACATCTGACCTGTGGGCCGCAAGTTTGACAGCTTTGCCATAGACTGAAAGGTAGGAAATCTCAAACTTCCTCTCCCAGAATCCTCTGGGTTTATGCTCTCTGAAAGTGCTTTCCTGTTTTAATGTACTGTACTAATTACTGTTATAGCCAACAGCTTTTACCTGATATTTTCCTCCCTATCCTTAAGAAATAAGAAAGATAAAGATCCCCTAATCTACATTTTTAATTGGTGAGTACAAGAACCACTAGAGAAGAGCCTAATGCTGTGAAAAATTGAGGGCAAAAGAAGGGGACGACAGAGAATGAGGTGGCTGGAGTAGTCGGTGTGAGCTTAAATGGACTCTGGGGGATGGTAGAGGACAGGAAGGCCTGGAGGAACATTGTACATGGTTTCGCAATGGATTGGACACAACTTCGCAACTAACAACACAAGAACCACACATAAACACACCTGGTAAAAACAAAATAAATTATATAATATATCCTTTTTTAATTGTAGAATAGTTCAGTGGAGCAAGAAGGGTTTAGGCCAGTGGTTCTCAACCTATAGGTCAGGATCCCTTTGGGGGTCGAACAACCCTTTCACAGGGGTCGTCTAAGACCATTGGAAAACACATATTTCAACACAAATACAGGTGTATGTGAAACTAATTTTATGGTTGGGGGTCACCACAACATGATGAACTGTATTAAAGGGTCATGGCATTAGGAAGGTTGAGAACCACTGGTTTAGGCACTGTGTATCTGTCTGAACGATTTTCAGGGACACAGACACAAGGACAGGCTGAGAACCCACTTAGTTATATTGAGGATTGTTAGCCAAAAGGTAAGCAGCAAGTGAAACTTGAAGGTGGCAATACCAACAGGGTGGAAAGAATATCACAAGGAAAACCAGATATAAGTTGCCAGGAGGGATGGCATGGCATGTATTCCAGCACACAAACAGCCAAGTGATACTGTCTTAATAGCAATAGATTATAATATGCTATATTCAGAGGTGGGCTGCTGCCAGTTCACACTAGTTCTGGCGGACCAGTAGTTAAGATTAGGAGCAGTTTGGCAAACCAGCAAATCCCACCATTGGCTGGCCCTGCCCCCACCCATTTTTCAGCCTGTTTTGGGGCCATTTTCAGGCCAAAACTAGCCTGAAAAATGGCTACAAAATGGCCCCAAAACAAAATGGCCTGTTTTTGGACTGTCTTCTGGCTGTTTCTTGGACCATTTTCAGGCCATTTTCTGAGCTAAAAATAACCTGAAAATGGCCCCCCAAATGGCCTGAAAATGTCCTAAAAGGCAGGGCTGTTTTCAGGCCCTTTTTAGGCCATTTTCAAACCATTTTTGGGCCACTTTCAGGGCTGAAAATGCCCTGGAAAATGGCTTAAATATGGCCCAAAAATGCCTGAAAATGCCCCCCAAACTGGCCTGAAAACAGCCCAAAACAACCCAAAAAAACAGCCCCAAAATGGGCAGAAGTGGGGACAGCCAGTGGTGGGATTAGACCCAACTGGTTGAATCCTACCTCTTCCTTTGAGGCAAGTGGCCGGGAGGCAGGACTGGGTGTGATGGGTGACATCACCCCCCCAGTCACATGACCAACAGGCCACACCCAGCCAGCCAGAGAACCAGTTGTTAAAAAATTTGTAGCCCACCACTGGGTATATTTTACTTATATGATACATTTGTACAGATGTAGTACCTGTCAGTATAGAAAGTGATTCTAATAAAGGAGAAACTTGGTAAAATTAAGAAAATATCAGCGTTTATTGGATTAAATGTGCATATCAATTCTCTAACATGTGATTCTATTAGAGTTACCAGATTTGCCCAGCAAAAATCTGAATGATCATCAGATGGCAGCAAACAGAAGGATAAAAGTCTGCCTCTCTGGTACCATCTAATGGCTGTCTAAGTTTTTGAAGCTGACAACTAGAAATTGATCTCTCAAACTTTCTACCCAGCCATCCACCATCTAAGAGCCATGGGGACACAGTAGTTAGAATGCAGTATTGCGGGCTAATTCTGCTGACTGCCGAGGTTGACTCAGCCTTCCATCCTTCTAAAATGAGGAGCCAGATTGTTGGGGGCAATATGCTGACTCTGTAAATTGCTAAGAGAGGGCTGTAAAGCACTGTGAAGTGGTGTATAGGTCTACGTGCTATTGCTATTTCCCTTAACTACAGTAGCATCTCACTTTGCATTGACGATACAACCTTTGTATTGTCTCCTCTTTAAACTAAAATTTAAATTCTATCCCAAAGTATAGACTGAATGTGAAAAATCTGAACTTTGCAGGCAAGGCTGAGTAAACCCTCTGAAGCTTTAAATTATTTCTTTAAGCAGTTTCCATTGTCACCAAAAGCAAGCTTTTACACTGTGTGACTGAAGATTACAGTTGAGAACTATTGGATCTGCTGTGGTCTGCTATAGTTTATCTTTAGTGCCTGTTACATGCAGACACTTCAATAATAGAGAAGAAAAAAATGTATAGAACAGAATACAATTGATTCACCCATCAACCATCTTGATGCATTGACATAAAATCAAATCTACAATTCTGCCGGAGAATATGGGTTGTCACAAGATGCTGCACAGATAGGCCAGCAATTTACCTTCTCGCTTTTTTTCCCTGTTTACCCAGGTATTTTTGTTCTCTGTACAGACTTGCTGTAAAAGCTTCTGTAAAGTATACAAGGTGGCATTACTCTACAAATTTGTCACTCATCCAAATTGCTTTAAATGTGGGGATTATGATCACTCGGAGGACAAGAAATGAGTTGGCACTACAGTCACTTCATGAAAAACAATTGACAGAAACAGTCACTCTACTTAAAAAAAAAGAGAGGCTCTTTCGTTACATCCCCCTGGCAGTTGTCAGGAGCTTTTTCCTTCTGCCAGAGAAGAAGCCTTGAGAATCTCAAAACCTGGTAGTACATATTTCTCTTTCAAAAGGAGATGTGTCGGCTAAATAATTCATTCCATATTCCTTCCTCTTCGGAAATAGAAGCCTGAAACTAACAAGGTGGGATAGACTGACATCTTTTCACAAAATGCTTTCAAAATTCTTATTTCTTAAAATTAGTACAGTTCCCTTCCCTTCAAATCAAGTAGGGAATCCCACTTTCCTAACTGATTTGATCTGCTAGATTTACATTCAAAGTCAAATGATCTCTTAATTATGTGGGAGATACAACACTGAGACAGACAGGCAGGACCATCATGCCTTCCTTGAGAGCTATCAGAATTCACTTTGGCCTCACTTTCATGGAAAGAGAGTTAAGCGAGGAAGACTCAGGAAACTTTTTATCATTTTAAAGTACAGAACAAAATGCTACTGTTGGATTTGGATGCACTTGGATAGGTAAACTTTGAAAGGGAAGAGACAAAATGTAAGTTGCTTTTCAAGTACAGCACCCTATCTGGTGAATTTAACTGGTGAATCTAAGTCCATTAATAAGATAGCCAGTTAAAATAATCAAAACCAAATCAACTCATTGTTTCAAAAATGGTTTCTTTGGCTTTAATGATCAACATCTGGAGTTAGAGTCTCAAGATCTATGAAAATACTCAAAGAGCTCTCTCCCCCACTTCTCTTTCCTTCTCCCTCCCCACTCTCTTTCTCTTAAATCAATTTGTGAATGGGACCAAGAAAAAACAGATCCTATCCAATTAAGCAAAAACTAGTATTTTTAAGCAAAAGCTGAGCTTTTAAATTCTGGATTTGAATACGTTACATGATGCTTGCGATGTTGAATTAGAGTTTCTTTTATTCCTCTCTTCCCCATTCCTCTTTTTTCTTTTTTTTCCCTATTGTTAAAGCTGAGGAGCTGACAAATGTGGCTTGCTCTCCATTGGTAATACTGAATCTGGCTGGTGCAAATAAGTGAGAACTTTTTCCTTTCTTTTTTTTTAATTAAGAAACAACAATGCTTAAAACATATGTACAAATTTTTTTTTCATGGAAAAGAACATTTTTAGAATGTGAAAATTAGTGCAATTGGCATTTTTATCTTTGCATCTTAATCACTCTCTGTGTAAAACAGTTTTCTAAACTTATTTATTATCTAGATATAAACTTAGAAGAAAACTCTTTAATAGAAATGCAACATATCTCATGATAGTTTGTTATGTCCAGGTGAAATGTCTTCCTGCAATATTCTGTTAATATTTTTACATTCTCACATTAAAGAAACAATAATTATTACATGCAGTTAAGGTGCACTTAAAATGGCCGACGGTGTTTTGGGCCACACCACACTAACAGCTTGGAGACAGGGAGTCTGGCACCAGCAGGTGCAAGCCCAACTGCCCTGATCACAAGACAGTCTCATGACCTGTCAATCATAGTCAAGGGTAAGACTATAAAAGATTGAACAACTGCCCTAGAGGGTGCTTGCTGAATCATTCACTCTATATAGAAACTTCTGCTGCTCGTGTATGTTCTGCATGTACTACTTTTGGTTTCCTTTCTGTAAGCTTGGGTACCTCGTGGCTTCTGTGAATATTTGTAAATAAAACAGACTTTAGTTCTACAAGAGTGTCTGACGTCTTGGAACTGGGCTATATCAATCCATCGCAACCAACCCTCATGAGTGTTGTTAATAGTATTGCGGGATTTGGCCTGTGATACAGAAAAATTAACAGTGTCTGTTGTTGGGCACAACACTTAATGTTGGTTGGTTGGTTGGTTGGTTGGTTGGTTGGTTAGTTAGTTGGTTAGTTGGTTAGTTGGTTAGTTAGTTATTTAGTTGTTAGTGGAAAACTTCAAGACTTCTTTCTGACTTAAAAAAAAAACTTTTAAAAACTGGATTTGAATAGACAACCCTTTAAATGTAGGACATCTTCACACAGAGGATTATAGTCTGTCAGCCTTTCAGTGAAAGCTGTAGGATTCTCCTCTGTAAAGTAGAATGCAGAGCCATCCAAATTTCAGTAATATATATGATTCACAAATCATATTATGTACAGACACTTCATGTCAACTGCCATTACTTCAAAGGCAATGGCTTTTCTGTGTAAGCACTTTACACATTCACCTGGGAATTATTATGTGCTAAGAGTGTTAGTTGCAGGTACAATGTAAGGCTTAACACTAAGTTCATCCTGCCAACTGGTTATCTTTTGTGCAAAGTAGAGGTGAATATTTTAAAGTAACTCTACATTAACGGGGCCAGTTCTAGACATTTTCATGCTAAGATGGACAAGGTGGCAACAACCTATTTCTAAAGATGGGAATCAATTGGATTGGACAAAACTTAAGTGTTGCATTTTATTTAATGTGGATGAATATCTTGGATCATTGCTTCTGTGATCAAATGTTCAATTATGGAACATAGGACAATGTATTCCCTCTAACAATCTGGGTCCTCATTTTACCGACCTCAGAAGGATGGAAGGCTGAGTTAACCTTGAGCTGGTTAGGATTGAAGGAATTGAACCCCTGGCAGTATGAGCAGAGTTAGCCTGCAATATTGCATTCTAACCACTGCACCACTATGGCTCTAATATTCTCCATAGAAAGGCCTGCAGGATTCAGGAAGGAATGATGTAGTTTGGGCCCTGAAGAGATCTTTTACTTCTCAATACAATACTCCATATGCCAAGTTGTATATGTGCTCCATATATCTGTGCAAAGGAAGCATTAAGTCAACCATTTTGGTAAATGAGTAAAATCCCACTCTTTTTGTTTTGCTTATTTATGTAATCTTCAGCCCATGAAAAGCCAAGAAAGCTATGACAGGAAAGGGGTGAAGGGCAATGCTATTTGTCAGATTGCTCTTCTGGTTTATTTGAGGCAGGAGTTTGGTCAGAAAGCTTTAAAGCGGAGCCCTGCTGTGCCTTCTAAAAAATGGTGGCTCAAGTTTACTGGTTCTCTGGAAAGCAGTAATCTCTGAAAGATGTCCACAAGTGGAACGCTACTTCTGAAGTGCTCCAGGAGATTAAAAACAGTGGGACAAAGAGGAGGGAAGCTGCTAAGTACTTAATGGCACTGGAAGCAGGCAATTTGATTAAGGGAAAAACAGTTCATGACCTTGCCTGGCCCACACACCATTGATTACACTGAACGATCAAGCGAACACAAAAGAAAATTGAGCTACTTCTCTTTGCAATTTCTCATTGGTAAATGGAAGTTTAAAATACTTCAGGAAAAAGGAAAATAATGGACCATATTTGTTAGAGTATAAGTCGCTCCAAAATATAAGACACACCTAGCTTTTGGGGAGGAAAACAAGGGGAAGAAAAAATCTGCCCCTGCCTTTGCCTCCCAGCAATTTGTCTCCTTGAAGCAAACAGCAAACAGCCTGTTTCAGCTTCAGCACAGCCTGATTAGCACAAGCAGCTGATTGTCAGTAGGATCAGCCTCCCAACGATCAGCTGTTTCAGGCCGCAGGGATTGTCATTGCCTATTGCCACCTCCGCACACACCATTTTCCACCTGTTCCAGGTAGCGGGATTGGATAGGGCGGAAAATGGAGCAGGTGGAGGCTGAAAATGAGGCACTGAAAACGAGACTGAAAATGGGATAAGGAGGTTAAAAATGGGGCACACACAGGCAGCAATAGGCAATGGCAATCCCTGCAGCCTAAAACAGCTGATCATCAGGAGGCCGATCCTACTGACACTCAGCTGCTTGTGCTAATCAGACTGTACTGAAGCTGAAACAGGCTGTTTGCTCCAAGGAGACAAATTGCAGGGAGACAGAGGCCGGTGGGTGAGCAGGGCTTTGGCAACATTTACTGTATAAGATACACAGACAGTTCCACCTTCTTTGGGGGTGGAAAAAGTGTGTCTTATACTCTGAAAAATATGGTATATATTTGTGCAAAGTTACAATAATGATGGATTTTATTATTATTATTAGTTCCAACTGAGGAAAACATGACTGATTGCAGCTAATGGCAACCTATAAAAAATGCTTAGGTTAATTGGAGCCAACAAGGCAGAGCTGCTTAAAAGGGTTATTGCAGCAGTGTGTGTGATCATGTGTGCCCCTCCTCATGTTTGTTGCTAATTTTCCTACTTGTTCAAGTCTCAAAAATTACAAAAAAGAGAAGAAAATAAGGAAAGTAGCAATTATACAGCTTTGAAGCAAAGATGCACTTGAGTTGTAGCAGAATTGTGTTACTTAAGTACATGATTATATTTTACCTTTTAAAAAAGTATCTCTGAGCCCGGAAAATTCACTAGGTAGCTTTTTTGAAAGTAGTTCTCTGTACCTTTTCTCCACTGAAGTTTATGGCAGAATACTGTGTGTTGAATTAAGGACACCGTAACTCCTGGATCATCTAGTTTAGCCTTTCCTGACCAGCCACTGTTCAAGAGGTGAAAGATTATAACTCCCATAATTCAATGCTGGCATGACTTTCAAAACCTATCCAATTTACCTTGCAGGTTCTGTGTGGGAATTGCTTGCAAGTGACATGGGTGGCCATAGAAATTTAACAAATAAGTATCATTTATCATTAGCACATTACTGCAACCTTAGCCCTACACTACAGGTGGTCTCCAACTTACAGCAGTTCATTTAGTGACTGTTCATTGAAGTTAGAGCAGCACTGTAAAAATGACATGACCGTTTTTCACACTTATGACCATTGCAGCATCAAAATTTAGATGCTTGACAACTGGCTCATATTTATGATAGTGGCAGTGTCCCAGGGTGGTTCACGTTATGAGTGTGTTACCAGGTTCACTGCCTGGTTCACGTTACGAGCGTGTCACCAATTTAACAACTGCAGTGATTCACCTAACAACACTTAGCAACAGTTGTAGCAAGGAAGGCTATAAAAAGGGACAAAACTTAACAAATGCCTCAATTAGCAAGAGAAATTTTGTGGCTGAATTGTGGTCAGAAGCTAAGGACTATCTGTACTCTGACTCTAAATTAGGAGGCTGGTCCATCTGGACTATTTTTGTTGATATTGACTAGTAGAAATTCTTGATTATTCCACAGATGCATTTTGATTTTCTTCACAAATCATCTGGAGTTATGACTGAGCAAGGTAGTGACTAAGTTTGGTAACAATGATTAAAACAGTATCTTCAAAATGGTATCACTAACCTTAGGGACACAGTCATGAAATTGGTAAAATAAGGGTAAGTCTAGGCAAGTAAAAAGAGCCCTACCTTGGGCAAATTCAATCAATATAATACAGAGTAATAAAATCTACGTGTTGCTGGTGAAACATTAGCACATAGTCCTTGTCTCATGTGGTGTTCCTGGAAATGATTCACTAATAAACACTAATAAAGGAGAGTAATAGAGGTTGGGGACACAGAAAGACCTGAAATGTTTCAATACTATGTAGAAAGTCAATGCCTACTCCTCCTAGAAAAATGAAATATTTTGGGAAATATTTTAAAAGGCAGAATATTATATTTCTCCAAAGTGAGAAATAGAGAAACATGTTTTTTAGAGACAAAAAGCAGACTCACTCTTTCTTAATTCCCTCCGAAATACACCAGCACATATTTTGTGCCCATTAAGAAAGACTGGGCCAACCTATCTACAAAACAAAAGACCTTCAGCTTCAGGGTGATGAGGTTAAGAACAAGACATGACCTTCAGGACATAATAGGATTAAGAATTTAGAAACAGAGCTCCCTACATTGCACAATCTCTTAAGGGTATTTCAGACATTGCACACACCCCCCCCCAGGAGCTGAAATTTCAACTTAGTTTAGCTCAGACAAACACCTAGGATTTGCATTTCCTCTTTTTTGCCTGTAGAGCCAGCTATGACCCCTATATGACCCCCATAGGAATCTGACAACAGCCAATAGAGTACAGGAACAGAAATATCAAGTGCATAGCCCAAAAAAGTTATAATCCCTCCCTACTCTCAGCTCCATTTTGTCTGCTGTCCAGAACCACAAACCCAGGTGGTTCTGCTTCATCAATAAACCATCTTTCCAATCAACCTACATGTTTCCAGTGTCTTTTTTATCAGCCTGGAACCGAACCAGATGGATATTTCTTCCAACAACTGTATGAATAAATGGGTGAAAGAGTGTAAGGAATCCAGTGATTTTAGTGTGAAAGCGAAGAAAAAACAAAAACGAAAAGGTTGTGAAGTTTGGTCACAAATAGATCTGGGTAAAATGAAAAAAGGGATGAAAATTAAAATGCAATAGAGCAGGGAAGTACTTAATATCTGGAGAAAGAGAATAAAATGTGGAAAGAAAAATAATTAAGGAAAGACTTGGGGTGGAAAGCTCAAGGTAAGGGATCACAAAGATTTATTGATGCAATAATTGTTAAGAGATGCGAAGCTGAAAATGGAGAAGGCACAATAAAAAAAAACTAACAGAAAAATGAATCCATAAAGATTGGTAGAATGACAGATCTTTAATAAGGACAGAAGTGAGAGGGAAACTTAACATGGAATGATTTTTTTAAAAACCCCTCTGAAAATGGATACCAAAATGCTTTTCTGTGACTAATGTTAACTGTGCACTTTTTCCTGGAGTTAAAATTAATGGAAAAATGATTCCCAAGCAGAATTTGATTGGTACAAGCTTGATTTATAGTCAACACGCCTCTTTCCACAATGGTAAAGCTGCTACTTGTTTGCTGTCACATTCCTGTCACTTTTATTTATTCACTACATCCAAAAACAGGAAGAAACAGTTTTGCTAATCAACCAAGGGAGAATTGATTTGTATAAAAATATTTTTAGGCCATCAAGATGATATTTGAACATGTGCAAAAATACATCTGTTCCTGAAAGAAGAAAAAGGAAGCCAAGAGGAAATGTTCCTGATTTAATTAATACTATTTCTATATAAAAAGGCCCAGAAGTAATTCTTGCTAAAAGACGCACTGCAGTTTACACTTGAATAGTATAAGTAAATAACCAAGGAAATAATAATTTTCCCAAAATCTTGGACTACTAGCTATATTTATTGAGGCTTATGTAGCTGGATATCTCTGGAGGGTACTAGTTTACAATACATTTCTGCATCAATTTATTCTGAAAACAAAATGCAGAAACAGAGCTTTTCTCCTATCCTCTGGCCCAAAGAGAGAGAGAGAGAGAGAGACTGATTCACCAAGGTTTACACATTCCAGAGATTACTATCTCATTTATGAGAATATCACAGAGAAAGTTTTCATATCTGCATTCTTGAAAAAGCATGCTGCAAAAGCATAATAGCCCCATTCTAGAGAAGATAACAAGAAACTTCTATCAACTTTGCTAGCCATATCTCTTAGTAGTCCAAAACTCTGGAAAACTGTTCTCATATTAGAGCTGTTGTAAATCATAGTTTTTTTCTCATTTACCTAGAGAGCAATGCCGCTGGAATGGAGCTTATCCTCGAGTATGTCTACAGTATATAGAACTGCACCATGAAATATTATTAATGATGTTGTGCCCAAAATATCACCTGAACATCTTCAGAATGACACAGCTTTAGTATTACAAGCAACTGCTTAACAAGCACAAATGATTTTACCTCAGGCTAGTTTATTAGACTTAACAGATAAGGGGATTTAAAGGAGACTTAGGATGAGGTCTTTCATTGTTAGTCACAAAGTCGTGTCTGACGCATCACGACCCCATGGACAATGTTCCTCCAGGCCTTCCTGTCCTCTACCATCCCCTGGAGTTCATTTAAGCTTGTACTGACTGCTTCAGTGACTCCATCCAGACACCTCATTCTCTGTTATCCCATTCTTCTTTTGCCTTCAATTGCTCCCAGCATTAGGCTCTTATCCAGTGAGCCCTTCCTTCTCATAAGGGGGCCAAAGTATTTGAGATTCATCTTCAGGATCTGGCCTTCTAAAGAGCAGTCAGAGTTGACCTTCTGTAGGACTGACCAGTTTGATCACCTTGCAGTCCAAGGGACTCACAGGAGTCTTCTCCAGAACCATAGTTCAAAAGCCTCAATTCTTTGACGCTTAGTCTTCCTTATGGTCCAACTTTGACAGCCATACATTGCAAATTGGAAAACCATAGCCTTGACTATATGCACTTTTCTTGGCAGGGTGATGTCTCTGCTTTTTAGTACGCTGTCTAGATTTGTTATAGCTTTCCTCCACAGGAGCAAGCATCTTTTAATTTCTTGGCTGCAGTCCCCATCTGCAGTGATCTTGGAGCCCAA
>JANHFR010003112.1:69938-94212 GCA_032468015.1 Mimophis mahfalensis | reverse complement strand
GCCGGCAGCAGGTGTTCCCGTAGATAACCCGGACCCAAGCCATTCAGGGCTTTATAGGTAAGAACCAGCACCTATGTTAAAAGTTAATCACATTTCTTTAATTTGGGGGCATAATTTTAGTGCAGCAGATGAATGTAAATTGGATGGAAAATATTTAAAAACTCTTTATTGTATAAGATTTTTTTATTAAAGCGTTTTTACTCTGTTACTGATTTAGAAATACCTTAGGAAACAGAAACATGTAGTGTATGCACGTCTTTAGAGAGTTCTGCTAGTATACACATGAAATATCTTTATGAGATTTTTTTTAATGAAGCAGTCAAAGGACAGACCATTGTGTATTGTGTATGTAATTTAAGAATGGCTAAAGAAGGAAAGTCTTTCAAAACCATATTGTTAAACACGAATGGAATTTTATTTAGGTCTTCATTGTTTGTTTAAATGTGTAATGTTTTCAAATGAAAGTCTGAATGATGGTACAGAAGAAAACAAATGATTTCATAAAGTGTGGTCTGGCCAAGAAAAAAGTAACCAAAATAATTCTAAATGCACCACACACTCAGTAAGAAAAAAGCTATTTAAAACAAAAAAGGGATTTTAAAAAGTCTGCATTAAAGTTCAGATTACAATTGGAGAATTTCAGTACTCCAAATAAGGTACATACTGTACTGTAGTTTTCTACTGCTGCAGAATGATTTTGATTTAGTTGAGGTCAGCTGAGAAAAGGGGAAATTGACAGCAAGGCAAGCCAGTAATTGAGTGAAAGCTACATGTTCTGGTAAGACAATGTTCTAATATTCTTTAGAATACATTGTTCTGATCATTTGGAGGCAGGCCATCATTTTCAGGAAGTGGTATTCCCAAACAGGAAGTGGTTTATGTTTTTCCAAATGGAAACTGGTCTTGAAATGGGTCTGCTTGAGCAGTCTGAGGAACAGGGAGAGGATTAGGGAAAAATAGGCCATCCTCAAATAGTTCAAAGTTCTACCACTGCAAAAACAATGATTATATTTTTTTGTAATAAGTATCAGTGTTGTTGATAGCTGGACGTAAAGCATCTCAAATACTGAAGTCAGCTAATAGCAGGGGTTAAAGACCCAAGTCGCTTATAAACTGGCAGAGTATGTTTGTGGGAAAGTATTCCCATTGTACTTCTAAGACGTTTTTTAGGATCTTGCCAACTGTTATGTGCTGAAGTATTATTCATAACATTTGAATCTAAAATTGATTCAACTTTATATTCAATGTAATTTAAAATTGTAAAAATTGCCTGGGTACAAGCATTTGATATTGTTTTGCTTAATGTTTGATTTCAATCTTTCTATTACATTCTCAAATGTAATTTCATCTATTTTTTTAAAAAATGAATATTAGATTTCAGGTAGAAGAACCTGTGGACTTCTATTCTGTGATATTTGCAAGTAGAAATTATCTGTGGTGTCACTTGATCTTTGCCATGTTTCCCTGGCCAATATTGAGGAGCACTGTTACATTTTTTCCCCTGTGGAGTAGATCCATCTTTTTATTAAGATCTTCCCTGTGTAAAAGAGACATATTTTCTCTTTGCTTTCTCCACCTATAGGGTTTATAAGAATATACATGCTATGAAAATGCTTTGGAAGAAATGCTTCAGTTATTGGACAAAAATCCTCTGCTATTAATTTAATATTCTGCCTTTTTCAAGTTTCTGTGGCAGCTAAAAAAGAAAGATGTAGCTGCTTTAAGAGTTTTCATTTCTTAAAATGTTGGCATGTTCTTTCATCTTCAAGTGGAAGTTTGAAAGCACAGGCTGTTTTTACTAATAACAGATGCTGCTGCAAGTCTGAAGTGTTTATTTCAAATAATTTTCAGACTGTGCATAGATACATTGCTTTACATGGAGTGTTTTATTTTACTGATAGTTCTCAATTTACAATCATTCATTTAGTGATAGTTCAAAGGTACAACAGCACTGAAAAAATGATTTACCACTGGCTCTTACACTTAATGACCACTGTCATGTGATCAAAATTCGATCGCTTGGTAGCCAGCATGTATTTACAATGGTTACTGTCCACCAAGTTCATGCGAACATCATTACTGACTTTTCCACCAGTTTCCGATGAGCAAAGTCAATGGAGAAAAGTGGATTTATTTTAAAAGAGCATGATTTACTTATCAATTTTTTTTGTAAAATTGGGCGCAGCTCACTAACAACCACCTTGCTTAGCAAATTCTGGTCCCAATTGTTGTCATAAATTAAGGACTATCTATACTGTTATTATTGTTTGGAAATTTGACTATTGATCCCTTTTAAATAGTTTATGTAAAGCATATAATATGAATGATTTAAACAAATAGAAAAATATTGTAAAGTGTTTCCTTGGATAGTAAGATACATTTTTGCCCATGTAATAGAATAAACATTCACCTAAATTGAGAATTTATACTTTCTATCTGTTTTACTATATACCATAAATGTCTGTTTTAACTTTACAGTATTATCCCTAGGTTTCCCTTGCCATGGGAATCTCCTTGGGAATTCAACAATCTAATCTGCATTCTAAATATCTTCCAATATTGATATTTGATAGCATAGGAATTTAATGCTTCAGTCAGTTTGCAGGGTAATACCTTTTATTCCATTCTGGCTATATATGAATTGGAATACCTGAAATGAATAGAAACAATAGTTAAATCTGGATTTTTTCCAAAGCAGTTAAAATGAAACTTAAGCTTTAAAACTTTTTTGATTGGCAGGATTTTAAGCTCTTAAAATAGTCCACAATAAAGTTTTTTTAAACCTGACCATGAGAGTTATGCACAAAACATGTTGGCCAACAGAAACGATTCTACAGGATATTCAGCCTTAATTCTTGGACTGGTTTTCTGCAGTATTTGTTGGCTGTATTTTTTCTAAAGTGTGTAAAGACATGGTATTTGTAAGCCTTTAGTTTTGGGGTGATAATCCTCCTGAGTGCATGGTTTTGTAAATACAGATGGCAAACCAATTATTGATGCCGATACATAAATATGGATTTGTTATATAAAAAGCTATCCATTCTTTAAGTTGTGAAAGTTTTAACTGATTCATTCATTTGTTGTTTCACAATCATTACCACCAGCTACAGCCAAAGCTACGTCATTACAGCTTGTTTACTATGTTAAATTAAGTCACAATGTTGTTTCCTTTGTTTTGGCATACTATATATTAATAAAGGAATACAGTGGTTTATCAATGACTATACAAATTGATATTTTATGGATTGCATATTAGTCAAATTATAACTTTTCTATAATTCAATTGTTTGAGTCCTCATGAACCATTTCTTAAGAGCTTTCAGGGAAGGCATGTCAAACTAAAGATAGCTCTGTGAAAGGAAATTCGACAACAAGGGTAAAGACCAAGTTTGTTGATTTGGCAATTCTTGTATTCTCTATAATTATGGACTATAGTTTATAAAATCTTTAGTATTTTACTAACTATTAGACAAGTTTAATTGATTGATAAGTTTGAACATTATTTAGTATCATCCTTTTTGGTAGTGGGTATAAATTGATCTCTTTTAGTTCTTTTGCCATTGTTGTGTTTTCTATGCTATTTGCAAACCATATGCCACTTTGAAGTACAGCATTTTGTAAGCTTTTAAATAGCTCTGCTGATATTTCATCAAATGTTGCAGCCTTGATTTAAGTATAATTTTTCTAGGGGTCATTGAACTTTACTTTCCAGAATGTCTGGCTCTGCTTTAGTGATTAAGGTTTTGTATATATAATCTCAGTTTGTCTGCTTTCTTATTTTTATCTTTATCCAAGAGTTCTTTTGTCTTCTTTGTCTTATACTGTATTTTGCCCATCTTTTAAAAAAGATTTCCCTTGATCCCTGTAATTTTCTAAAAAAAAAAACATTGTTCATTCTCACATGCATGATTATCTATTTGAACTACTTACTTAAATACTTTTTCTTTTCTTTTCTTTCTCTTACATAGAGCTTGACATTGGGCAAATTTATCTGTTCTTTTTGTCTATTTCTCTTCAGGTTGTGTCAACATGTTCACATATAGCTCTTTCCTCCTTCCCACAAATTTATTTTTGTTTGCTTTAATAATGTTATAAATTCCATTTGAGTTATTCTTTATTTATCAAATCTACAGTCACCACATAATCATATTGAATACTGCAGAAATTCTATCCTGTTGGTTTTGTGATTTTGTTTATTCTAGCTTAAGTTGTAATTTTGCAATGAATTTGTGATCAGCAGTCAGCTAGATCTTATTTTATTGATTATAGAACGTAGAAAATTCGATTTCAGTGTTATTTATATGGTGATGTCCATGTCCAGATGTCTTTGAGATTGTTAAGAGGAATTTATTTGTTATAACCATTGAATTTTCTTGGCATAAATGTATTAGTTTGTCTCCTGCTTTGGTTCAGAACCAAGGACAAATATTCCTATTATTCCAGGTGCTATTTTACTTTCAACTTAACATTTCAGTCTCTTACAAATAGTACGATACCTTTTTGGTTATTCTGTCAACAGGGTGTTTCAAGTCATCATAAAAGTGTTGTACTTCCTCTGGATTTGTGGTATACATTTGCATCATCATAATATTCATTGATTTGCATCTTTACCTTTTTGTTTAGAATGATGACTACTTCATTTCTTCTATTTTGGTAATTTTTGTTCCTCATTGAGTCCAAATACATTTATGTTCTATCTTGATTTCCTCTAACAATATTACAATTGCCTTAGTTTCTGATTCTGAAATTTTATGCATGGATTGTATGCATATCCTGCAGCATCAAACTTTTATTTTAGTTCTGGGCATATATTTTACGTTCTTTCTCAGTAATTTTTGGGATATCTTCAATCTGAGGCTCATGCTACATATCACATTGACATTTTCTTGGTTATGAATGTTCATTTTGCTTTCATAGTAGAATAGTGGAATAAGTTGCTATTTTATTTTCTACTGAATATTAGCTGATAATTTATATATTATGTCATAAGTTACCATTCATACACTTCCAGAAGTATAGATTATATTGTTGCAAGCCCCCTTCACCAATACAAGGTAATACTCAATGATAGGGCTTAAATATACCAGTTGAAACCAGTAAGATTGTCATATTAATTTTAATAGGTCTGATCTGGACTCAGACTAGACTAAATCCAATGTACTTTTCTCTCAAGAAATATAAATTAAAATATATCATTATGCAGATCTTTTAACCACAACATATTTGCATACAAGCCAAGTGTCAGTCACCAAAAAAATTACTTGTATACATTAATTTAAAGTAGCCCCCTTTCTGGAAACATAAATAATAGTAAAATGTTTATAATCTTTATGTTAATTTGGATCATTATCATCATGACATTCCTTCCTCTAAGCACTCATTGGTTTGGACTTTACATTTTGTAGAGCAGAATAACTGAACACATGCAATTAGAAATGAAAGGGTGAATTTTTAGTGGAACATATATATCTCAAAGTTATATCAAAGTTATTATGCATTTCACTTCAATGTTAAGGTGAAGGATTCAGTTTATAGTTTTCAAATAGTAAATAGATAAAATTGAGGTGCACTGTAAATAATGTCAACATTTTTAAGATGTACCATTTATTAAATAGAATGTGAATTTCTAGTAGACAAATTAAACTGGGAAACAGACAATGGGATTCTGATAACACTAATTCTTCTGGCCTCCTCAACGCTTTACAGACCAGAGTTATCAATGAAGACACTGTCAGTTTTTTTTTTAAATGTGATTTTTTAAAATGTGTTCCTCTGTAAAAGCTTCATCTGTGACTAGATGTGTTCATCATGCTATCTCAAAACTAAACTATTATATTATGCAGTCGGGACAAACCTTTGAAGATACTTTGGAAATTTAAACCAATATGAATATAGGTGATTATATCACATGATTGATTTAAAAAATCCTAAATAGGAAACCTATGCAAAAGGCTGCTATGTGTTCATAGTAACAGATGTGCCTGCTTTTAAGGAATTTATTTATTTAAATGGGTGGCCGAACTCCTGTACGACTCTTTGGCAGCTTACAGCTAAAAAAGCCCCCATCGTATAGAAAAAATACAAGAGACCAGAAGAACAAAATACAAAGACAAACTAAAACACATCAAACTAATCCCAAAGGGGATACAAAAAAAAGAGTTGCAGACAGGTGCTATCAGTAAAGGAGAATATTTGTAGGGCAGGGTTGAAACATGCACTGATGATATTACCTAGAGTAATGAAATGTCTGCAAGAAAACAACCAAGCTGAGAGAGCTCCAAGGACCCTCAGATAGGTGGTATATTCCCATATATTCCAAAGCACCCTTTTGGAATTAAATCCCAGCCGGGCAAAAGATTCAAAAAGACTTTGAATCCATAGAGATCTATTTAGTGAGCTGCTTCTATTGCCCTCACATCTGCGCTTGAGTTCTTTGGGTGAGGCCTGATACATCATTTAAACATATAGCCTTCTACTGTAGAATTTTCTACCAGGAAACCCATATAATATGCTACTAGGTTTTTGAAAAGGAGATGACTAAGATATTATATGTTAAGGGATGGGAAGACATTCAAAATGGCTATATGTCACAAATCAATTTTATTAATTTAAACACAAGGTGAATAGAGGGAAGTTTCTGTACATAATGGTTGATACAACACACTGTTTGTACAACAAGGGCCAGACATACTTTTAGTCAGCATACAGACTAACTTCCTCCCAAAAAAGGGAGGGGTGGCAGGAAAAAAAACCTATTTTACCTAAAACAAAAAACAGCTTTGCAATTAGAAGACTTACATGCCTGCTTAACCACAGATTTTAAGTAGTCCTAGCACTGACTTGTTTTTTTCAGATCAAGTTACTGAAGATGAAGGGCTATATTTACAATCAAATAGTTCGAAATAAGCCACAAAATAACAAACTTCAGCAGCAATATGCATCCCCCACAAAAAGAGGAGTTGCCCCAATAAGGCTGTGTAAACCTTTAATTCAAATTAAGGGCGGATCATCAAACTTTCACACAGGTGCATGTTTAGATTTATTCAGCTAAACCTACAGATTATGAATGTGAATTGAATTTTTAAATCAAATTACAAGTTCATTTTGGATCTTGGCTGAATCACTCAAACATATTGTCTAATAGTTACTTATGCTACTAGCTGGCTTAAAAGCTGGTTTATTCCACAAAAATAAAAATCTAGAAAGTGGTAAAATATAAGTAAAATACGTATTTCTAGATAACCCAGTTGTGCTTAGTATTAAAACTTAAGCCAAGAATTTATACTCATGCATAGATTCAGGCAGGTTTTGGTGTAATAACGGCTTTGTTTAGCTATGGTTATAAATGTTTTTTCATATGATGCTATGATGCTCACAGGATATTATAAATATTTTTTCAACCTGTGCCAATTTCTCCTTCCCTTTTATTAACAGTTAAGAATCCTGATTAAATACAATTTAATCCTGATTAAAACACACTGGTGTTGGTAACATATGGTAGAAAATAATTTTTTGAGGAAAATACAAGATGCATTTGTTATTAACTCTGGCCAAGAGAGCCACACTGGCTTATATAAGTCAGTTCAAAATAAAACTGTCAGGATTGTTGCAGATTAGTAAAAAGAGGGTAGAATTAATAAAACAACTACAAACAATAAAAACAAAATTGGCAATAACAATTTTACTGTGTCCATTGCCAGCAATGAACTAATACAAAAATCTGATTGTTAGTGTGAAATGGTCAAAATTAAGGATCTACCAGACATTTTGCCATGCTTAATTTCATTTCAAACTGTAGGTTTACAAACGAAATTATTTCAAAATGCTTGCAGGTTTTATACATTTTAATGCTGAAATACATTGCCATTTTCCTAATCTATGCTATAGATTCTTATTTTAAGTAAACATCACATGGTTAGGGACATGATTTGTTCTCATATAGAGTTAGAGAAGATTTGGGGTTTCTGCTTCTGAATTACCCATATTAAAACTCTTAACTCCTACTGTTCCTGGCCTTTTCCATAGCAGGTGTTAATGAGACAGTAATCATAGACATACTTACTTTCGAATTAAGCTCACTGAATTTGGTACTGGCAAGACATATAGAATATGGTTGTTAAAGTGTGTAAATTTTTTTTGCAACACATTGGTTATTTTTAAAAGAGCAAGACGAATTTTCATAGTCAGTATGTATTAACTGAATTCCCAAAAGCATTCCCTGTTTCAAGATAGGGTGGTACATTTCATATTTAGGTTTTGAGTGCAAAACAACATCTTTTTTACTTTATTAAATCATGATACATTACACAAGGTTATCTTTTTAAAAAGTTCTCTATATTTCTGACAAAAAGAATAGATTCCACATTCAATATTTGCATGAGAAGGCAATGATTTGAATGCAAATATTTTTTTCATTGGCAGAATTCCAGTAACATTGCTCCTGAAAGTAAAAATAGAAGTAGGGGGTGGCAATTTTTGCCACTATCTCCTTTCTCCTAAAATCCTGTTCTGGAACATATCCCATTTCTTTGCATCATATTTCTGGGTATTCCTGGGGGACAAATAATCAATAAACTTGATTTTATCCATTAGGAAGATTCTTCTATTATATCAACATCCTTCCATAGACAGAAGCTGTTCAGTTTATGATTCAAACCAGTTAAATAAAGGAACAGAACACTGTGCTCGGTTTGCAAGCGGTACTAATACATATGCTTCATATCAGTTAGGTATACATGTTCATGTGTAAACTGCTACTTTTCTTGGCAAAGTACACATAAACAATGCTAAATCAAGTCTCCATATGCACTTTAAAAGAAAAGTGACGATTTAACGATTTAATTATTTTCTCATCTGATTTGAATGATGTATATTTTACACTTGAACTCATACATTCAAGCACAAAGTATAAATGAGAGGATAGCCTATTATAGGCAAGGTAAAATTAGGGAGTTGATACTGTGATATAATAGATTTGCAAAGAAGAAGCTAAAAGAATGGATAAAAAGTGATTCCTCATTGACACTTGACAACCATGGTTTTGGTCTTGACAAACAGATCTTAAAAATTTCAATTTACACATTATACACAATTCTTTTATAAGGCACAGCACAATAGTTTGTGCACATACTGCCTCATTCTTCATCAAAAATCCATTACTACTATTCAATAATATTTGCCTAAACAATATGTAAAACATTGTCCATTAGAAATTTACACAAAAACATTCTTCCTGTACACGATTGTCTCAGTGATGTACTTATTTGTTTAAATTAGAAATACTTCTACTTTGCAATGCGCTAAAACCAAAATCTTTTTGTGAGCAGAAGGCAATGACGAGTTATAGCCTTCCCACATATTGTACATATCCACATTTAAATGATGTCAAAAAAGAATCTGTTCATAAATAAGTAAAGATTTACAGAGTACCCTGGATCTGAGGAAAAAAGAAAGGAAAAAGTAAACCTTTAAAAATGTGTCCATTTTTTAAAAGTTCAGTCTTAGTTGTGCAATCAGGTTTGCTGTATTTAAGATGTGTTCATACCACACTGGAGATTCTAGAAATCACAAAGCACTTCCCAGTCTCTTCACAGGTATGAACTTTTAAATGTAGCGAATGTGGTAAGAAGACATTGCTAAAACATTCTCATCATGGCTTGTTCTCATTGGATTCACAGTACTAGAATAAACAGCTGTTTCTGAAGAAAAAGATGTGCTCGTCCATTTATTGAAAGAGCAAGGGTTAAGACCATCTGCAGCTGCAACATCAACATGATGAAATCAAACAATTCTGTAGGCCAGTGCTGAAACAAGACTCAGGAACGCCGTCCACGGATGTGAGGGAGGTTCCAAAGTTACAAAGTGCTACTATAAGTACTCCAGTTCCAAGGCATGATGAAGCGCCATAAGGTCAGAATGACTTGAAATCCTCCAGAATGGCATGGCATGCTGTGAGCAATACAAACACATTATAGGGAGACAATGTTACATGTTGTTTTATTAGCTATTCCATATTACAAACCAAGTCAACAAGAATGCAAGAACACTGCCAAAATTCATCAACCCCATAAGAAATGCAAGAAATGTTAAATGAATGCAAACTGATTGTGTTAAAGGCCTGTCTATTTTACTTTTTTTGCAAGTAATATTACAAATATACCTCAAAATGGATTCTATTCAGGATAATGCTTTCCATTAAGAATTCTAGCTTTTCACAAACAAAGATGCTGGAGCCCCTATGGCCTATACCCAGAAACTGTAATGTCTAAAGCCATCACTTTATTCACTAACCTAGTAACATTTGAAAAAATAATAATGATGTATTTACTCTGAATTGTGAAACACAATGAACTGATGCAGTGTCATACTAATTTGCTATGTATCTGAAGAAGCTTCCTGGATGAAAAGCAAAACATCTTCAAGGAAAAACAAAGAAACTCAATTACCTTTTGAAATTCCTCTCCCACCTTTGAGACAATTTGTCTAATACATACTTCTTTATGTATTCAAATTCAGGCTGACTGTTCTGAGATTCTTTTGCCAAGTGACTCTAAATCAGGCCTAGTCTATCTCTTACTTTTCAGAACATAGCAATGTCAAAATAAAACAAAGTGCTTTGATTAAAAAAATACTGAGCCAATTTAGATTGGGGATTTACAAAGAGCTTCTT
Source organism: Mimophis mahfalensis (assembly GCA_032468015.1). Taxonomy (NCBI): domain Eukaryota; kingdom Metazoa; phylum Chordata; class Lepidosauria; order Squamata; genus Mimophis; species Mimophis mahfalensis. The sequence continues at coordinate 83,543 of JANHFR010003112.1, read as the reverse complement.
AAGTGGAGCTTCATAAAGATAATACAATATGTCAACAATATCTTTAGATGCACTAATTCTTGTCATTTGTACCAATTTATAAAACAACAAAATAATATTCACAGTTGGAATCCAAAGAATAAATTACTAAGTGTTGCTATTTACAGTGTGTACGTGAAGGATTGCCAAATGTCCTTTTAAGCCACAATACTTTACACTCCATTAAAATTCCACTCCAGAAGTTTCCATAACCATCAGTACCAACCACAACATGGGAACAGGTTAAAGTAAGACAGGACAAATAATCTCTATTCTTCATTTGGAAATCCAAGTGCAGCCCTCAGAATCCTAGGAAAGGATTCATAAAATCCCGTAAAATTCCTAACATGCAGCTTGCTGTTTCTTTATCTGAACTATTAATTTCTTAGACTGTAATTTTTTAAAATCCCCATCAACCTGTATGTCAATAGTTTAATTTGAGAAGCATTTTGGAAACTCTTTTTCACAACAGTCAAGTAAGCCAGTATGATAGAGTTAGGGTTAGGAGAGACAGAAATAAAATAAAGAAAAACAGTCTGAAATGATTAATTTGGTCACACATCTAGTGTGATGATAAATGAAGTGTTAATTAGCAAACATTTTCTTTCAGCCTTCTTGTTGACAAATAAGTAGTCTAAATAAAAATCCTATAATATCATTGTTTAACTTAATCCTTTCCTATTGCTTTGTAGCATATTGGCATTGGTAATGCTGACCTTCCAACAAGAAATTCAATATACAAGAAAATATGAATATAAAATGTAAACATATTTGTAAATAATGCTAATACTGTCAGTGACTGTATAGATATCTTCTCAACAAGTTCTTATACATTTTTTTATTACAGTTTTTGTCCAAGATACTGTTTTTTAATATTTTTATTTAGATGGTATCAGCAAGAAAATTGTTTGAAATAAGAAATACCACAACACAGGCTACAGCTTGTACAGACTTATAAATATCAATACATATTTTAATATTATTAAGATTACTACATTTTTAGCTACAGAAATTAATTTGAAAGGGAAATTAGGAATGAATTTACATTCAGCATACAACAACTCATCATACTCATCAGACCCATTAGGCTATACCAGGCCAGAAAATGAACTCCACTGGAAAATGGAGGTTAGTTACAATGATGGAATCTTGCAAGTGCTTTCCTCCTTCTCCTCATCTCCAGTGAATCAAACCAGAACTGTTAAACTGCTTCTAAATATTATCTTGTTTCCTAAGATTTTAAAAAGGTTTTAACCCCTTTTACTTAGGTAGTAGTTCTCGCCTGATTTTCTATAGCACCTTTAGTATCGGTAGCATACTGATATTACATACTATAAGCTCAAACCTTTATTTTCATGAAAGAAAAATCTCCATGTGGCAATTTGGGAAAGGCTAGGTAAATAACCAAGCATTATGATAAATAGTGGTAATATTCAGATGGAGATATTTTCCAGTATGTTAAGTATCTTCATATATATATAGATAAAAAAAGTTTATACATCACGATCCTTATCTGCATCAGTTATCCCGTAAATTAATCCAGTTAGTTTTTTTTAAATTATTATTACGGGGACAAATATTTTAATTATCCAACTGTCATATGTATACCAGCCTTGCATACAGTACTGATTATGAATACCATTCATCTATTCTCCAATACAGAATATTCTAGGCTCTAAGCCATAATATTTTAACAGCATACTTGAATTAGTTTATTGGCAGCAGAGATGACTAGACACATCTAGTTGAAGAGCAGCTGACAAGATAGCAGCTTGTTTTTTGACTGTCAGCTGGTAGTCAGGGTGGAACTCTGACTTGACCACTTGAGAGAAACAGCAACTGGGATTGAATAAAATTAGTTTGTGTGGTATGTAAGAGTACCTATCTTAAATCCTTTTATTTTAGTTTGTGTTCTGACTATTCATACAGCAACGGAAGGAACATTTGCAATTCTCTGGTTATATAACACCACCCGTGTGCTGTACATGTGTTATAAAGAGTTCTGCCCTGGCTCCAGCTCACATCCTCCTGCAATCCTCATCCACGCTTAGGCCAAAAGAATAGACAAGGTGCATTTGCTATGATGGGCAAAGAGCCAGCACAGTTTGTTCCTTCCCCAAAAGATCAGGCTGAGCGGGAGGAAAAATCTCCCTGCTGGCAACATTGGCAGCAAGAGAGTCACAGGGTTTCCTTTATTATTCTGGCTTCAGGAAAAACCACAATTGAGACCTTTACGTTGAAGGCATATAAATATAGTCACAGACAGCTTGAAAAGCAGTGTTTTTGAGGTGAGGTAAGAATCTGAATGGTCACAGATTCAGGAGGATGTTTTTCTTAGGCATGAACACATATGGTTACCAAATTCATTGTTGATATAATCCCATTTAATTCACTGTTGTTTTGCCAGGAGAAAATGTGGCTGCTGCTTTGTGTCCTAGGCTGGAAATTCCTTCCGGCAACAAAGAACACATGAAAGCAATGCCTCCTGAGGATTTTTTGCACAAGCATAGTAGCTTTCTTAGCTTAAAATCCTACATCCAATTATATGAGAAGAAGCTTCACCAAATTCATGAGAAAACATGATCAGCATTGCTCTGTAAGTTGTACTTTACATTTTAAAAAACTGCTTATTAAATGTTAGCAGAAATTTAAGTGCATAATTCTTTTACCAAGTACAGTATGCTTTTCAATTATCATAACACAAACATAGTAATAGATTGCAAAGTAAATATTTGCAATGGAAAGACCTTGGGGGTTAAGGCAAAGAGACACTGCCAAGGAAATGGTCAGATAAGAGACAGCATAGCATGCAGATGGATAGTGGGTAAGCAAGGGATTCAGAAGAGCCCATCCACTTATTCAGGTGTTAAAGGAGATGGACGGGGTGGAATGTACTTTCAGACTTGCAAGATTCTGTCACTGAAGCACCAGGGTGTCAAACTCAATTTCATTGAGTGCCACATCAGGGATGAGTTTGACCATGGGAGGCCGGAAGTCAGCATGGCCAGGGTGGGCGTAGCCAGCTTGATATCATTCGTCAAGGTTATGCTTCCAGCTGTGATGGCTTCCAGCACCCCTCAGTCAGAAAATGGGCTCCATTTTTGCCCACAAGGGCACCCTGCAGCCCTCTGCCAGCAAATGGGCTCAATTTTCAGCTGTGGCAGCTTCGTGCAGCCCTCTGCCAGTGAAAACCCAGCCCAGGCGGGCCATGTATGGGCTCCCTGAGCTCCGTTTTTGGCTGGCAGAGGATTTCAGGAGGCTGTTGCAGCCAAAAATGGAGCTTGGGAGGGCCTGGCAGAAGCACCGCAGACCAGTGCTTTGCTGTTTCCAGGGCGACCCTGTGGGCCAGATCTAAGCACCCCATGGGCCAGATCCAGCCCATGGGCCTTGAGTTTGACACCCCTGCTGTAGCAGTATGATAAAGTAGAATTAGCTTATTTAATTGTGAGTCTTACCTGGCTTACCCCATGAGGACAACATCAATCTTGCTGGACTGAAAGTATAATCCTCCCACCTTTGCCCAAGGTCTTTCCTAGATTTCATTACAATATTTGATTTTAAAATTTATCATTAAGGCTTAAAATAATTTTATTTCCCATAGTTCTCCAACGTTTTTCCTTAGACAATAGCTATAGTAGTTACAACCCAAAGGCAAAGATATCAAGGGTTGCTTTAAGAACTTACTTCTTTCTTCATCCAAGTTTTCTTAGTTAAAATTACCCAACCAACTTCATCGAATGAGAACAAAGATCTAAGTATTTATTAAATTGCATAGATAGAAAACAGCATTGAATGCATTTAAGAACTAGAAGTGCTAGATTAAGACGAGTTACAAGCTATGGAAAGAATTTAAAGCCTGTAAAGACTCAATATTTTGACTGTTCTAAGCTTGAAAGAAAGCATGTATGTTCTTTATTATATTATAACAAATGTTTTCCTTTAAATGGCATTGTTTTAATTGTGGTAGCAACATGGATTTTAGTAGAGCTCTCATTCCAAGTCTTTTGAATATAACCAAGTATGCAACTATGGGTTGTCCCTCAAGTAACTGCAGGGGTTTATAGCTAATAATCAGCATTTGGAATTGCATCTGGAAGCAAAGCAGCAAACATTGAAGTTTGGAGAATAGAGGTGTCCCATGCCTATATGTTCTAGACCAGCTGAAGCTTCTCAGTAGATTTCAAGGGCAGTAGTTGAATCTCACTAGGACATGACTGACCGACTGAAAAACCACCTAGTACAGTAAAGGCACAGTTGGTGCATAGAGGTTGCTCAGTAAAGGCTTCCTGGCTACAGTTGCCACTTGCTTTTTAAGCAGAAGTTTTGAGTCCAACTGGACCTCCATCTAAGGATATGGATTGAAAGTCCTCAGATCCAGGGGCCCTAATATCTACAGCTCAATATCAATGTGGGTAGAATTGAGTTGGAATTGGTTAGTCCCCACATTCAGGCCTATTCAGCCCCCAGGCACTGGGACAAGTCTTTAGTTTCCTCACTTAGCCAACCTGTGGTACAGTATAATTGGGTATCAGCATATTGATGGTACAGCATCTGCTGCTTCTTCTGGGCAAAGACAAAAGCACTGTTTGCACCTTGATGCAATTCTGCAATTTCAAAAATCTGTTATGGAGAAATTAAAGTTGATTTCAGTAAATGCCATGCGTGAAGGCAGGGATTACAAGAATACAGGTTGAGTATTATATATGTAAATATAACATCTAATACTATAAATTATTGCCTTGGTACATGTATCTATTCTTTGAATTATATTACGCCCTAATATAAGGATGAGTTTAAGGATGATTTATCATTTAATTAAATGGTTTTGGACTGATTTGTTGAGCTTTAGTATATAGACATTGAGTACGCTCTTGTGTTCTCATCCACTTGAACTTCATGGTGTCTTTAAATACAGATTTTAATGATTTGGGTGCTGCAACTTGTTTTCAACTTTTAGAGCAATACTATAAAATTAAGGTTATAAAGTGACTAGAACATCAACATTAGAATTTTTGCAGCTGTAATATGTGAACTGTCACAAAAGGTGCTGTATGAAAGCTTTTGTGTATATTTTGCATGTAACTATGCAGGCTGCAAAATCAAATGTGCTGTTTGAACATTTTATGTTTGCACACATGAATATGTACATGTGGTAATCTAAGCTGACTGCTATCTGCTATCCAAGATACATTAAAAAAAGAGCCAGACATCCCCATAGAAAAATATGTTTCCCATTTTGTTCAAATGTGTAATAAAGAAGCCTTTCCTCCCTCAATCCAGGCACCAGCCTTTATGGTTGTTTTTCAGGAAAATTAGAGAGAAAGTATCAGTGAAAACAAATATGCATATTACCACACATAGCTTGGTCCTAAGAGAGAATGAAAAAATGTTCAGGCTGGTTGTTAACATACAATTTTATGTTATTTGTTGAACTATAACTAGTTCATAAGTTCTGGAACTTTTTTTAAAGGCACAACTTAGAAGACTTTGGCCACTAAGTCCTCTAAGTGACCAAATAGTGTTTGAAGCAACTTATTTGGCAGGGGAGAGGTGGAGCTGGTGATTTATTTTAAAATCTTTGGAGAAGTGACTTTATTTTCTATTTTTAGCTTGTACGTGTAAAACAGTCTTATTTTATTTACAAGTTTTGTTTATTTACTAGGTTAATGAGTTGAAGAAACTTAAAATCAATAATTATGGATAAATATGTAAGCTATACACAGGATCTACTTCTGAGGAAGTATACATAGCAACTTTCTCTGACTTGATAGCCTCCAGATGTCTTAGACTCTCCTTCCAATCAGTCCCAGTCACTATGGTCATGCTTGGGGGAAGACACTGAAGACTTCAATTAAAATAAAGTATAATTTATTTGATTAAATAATATAATATATTTTTTAAATCTTCTGTCATTACCTTCTTTGATCCTTGTTCTTCTTCCACACCATCTCCTATGACAACGTAAACTACTTTTCTTCCAAATCTTTGAATTATGCGCTCAAAACAGCTTTCTTTTCCTGGAAAATTCAAGCATATTATCAAGCTTCAATCTGGGAAAGAATAGTGTAGTTTATTTCAGTTTAGGAAGCAATAATATGGCTGTACACATTTGCTTTATAGTGTAAAATAATTATTCCTGAACTCTTGTGCGTAGATGAAATTCATTTAACTTGATACTAAGATCATTAAGTTATAAATGGGCAATTGAAATAAATGTTCAAATAATAAAACCACAGATAATAAATGAAAGCATAATAACAAACCATTTAGTGATCAACCATTGATAAGAATTATCAATAATTAGTTCTAAATAATTATATGATCTGTTCTAACTGCTCAATGACATTTTGGATTTGGAACCTGAAGAGTATGAACTCGAACATGAATAACAGATTCTGTTCATTGTAAACACTCACCTATTTTTGTTGCACTGTAAATATTTTCTATTGGAAATACCACACCCAAACCATATAGCAAGACTTTGGCAAGAGCTGGGATAAGCTGAGTAGTTGTTACTAAAATATTGACACAATTTGTCCTAGAAGAATGTAAAGAAGTATGTTATAATAATCAAATAAATACTGCAACATTGTATGCAAATTATTAGTTTCATTTAAAAACCTGGAAGGAACATTAACTCTACAATTAAGGCTAGAAAGGATTCATAGATGGAGAAATGGTATTCATGTGGAATCCAATATACAATCACTACAAATTCTCTAGTTTCTGCTCTTATTCTGGCTGTCTGTTCTTAAGATGACGAATACTAGGAGGTATAAAACAGACCATCAGTGATGGATATTTAAAGATACGCATTATTCTCAAGGACTGATGGAGAAGACTGTCCCTATAGTATTAATGCAGATTCTATATGTTTATTATAGCATTGTCCCACCTCTCAAAAAATACCATAAGAAGGTTTATTCTACTTCAATATAGAGTCATATTTCCCATAATGATCTAGGAGAGACAGTCTGATTTGGTGACACGGGTAAACTGCAAGAGTTTACTTGGAGTCCTGGTATTCTTGCTAGCTGTTCTAGAAATCCCAGTTTTTCATAGTACAGAAATACTGTGTCCCAATAGTGAAGATTTTGTAGTTGATTGGCAGGGCCAGATTAAGACCCGTAGAGGACCTAAACACTTAAAAAGATTTTTGGACCTCCTTGTAATTCAAAATATAAAAAATAATAAGCCATAAAATAAATTTTATTGATCAAAATTAAACAAAACTTACAGTAAAATAATGTTTATTTTTGTATATTTCCACTTTATTTATATTTGAAAAGTTTTCTCCTACTTTTTAAAATTGCAAAGTCTTTGATCAGATCCTCAAAACTAATCTTACGTAACACATCTTCTATACTGGACAGAGATAAGGTAGGCTGATTTGGTTTGCAATTGGCTTGCAGTCAGAGATCGGCTGAGCTGGGCTGGCTTACAATTGGTTGGGAATAAAAAGTTTGGGAGCCTCTGTTCTACACAAATACGTAATGTTATTATTGTATATATCTGTATGTAATTTTTTCATTTAATGTGGGGGGCCCTTTTTGCAGATCCTAGTTCAGCTGCACCATTTGCAGTGTTGCCCCTTGGTCCTTGGTAAATTTGACTATGGAAAGTTTCTGTGGTGCCCCTTTCCCTTGATGTCCTAAGCATGTGCTTTATTGTGCTTAATGGTTAATCCAGCTCTGTTGGTTGGACACAAGTTAGACACTTTTTGTGAAATGCAGATCCAGCTCATGTTCCTAGAACTGGGGATCAGACTGGGAAGGGGCTATGTGACTGAGCAGGGTGGAAAGAGTAGAGTTATACTTTCCTTATGCAAAACGAGAAAGAAAATGACAAGGGCTACCTCCTACCTACTGTGAAACTCTAGAACTCGAACTCCAGCCGATTCTTCCAACTATTAATGGGTAAATAGACTTGTGGGAGGAAAGCTTGAAAGTCTGCATACATTCCTAGATTGTCCCTCTCCCGATCTTGGCAAGCAGTGGAAAGAAGGATTTTAAAAAAATTATATAGGGCTTGATAGAAGAGGAACTTTTGGTGTTCTAATAAGCTTTTTGTGTTGTAGTCATATAGATCCTTTGAAAAAAGGATAAAACCTTTACTGGATTGCTTGATGGGATATAATTGTATTATATGTTTTTAGAGCCCTGTAAACCGCCCTGAGTCCCTCGGGAATAGGGCGGTATATAAATTGAATAAATAAATAAAATAAATAAATATAATATAACAATAGCAGAGAAATCCTGTCCTTATGCCTGATGTTTCAAATGCATGGAAGGTAGCACTCATGTTTTCCTCTCTTTTGTCCCTTAAAGAAAGTTATACTGGATGGTCATCATGCTATTAGTAAAGCAATGGTGTTTTTCTGACATTATGTAATTATAGTTTAGAACTATTCTGTATGCATCATAAGACAGAAACTAAACAGTTATAGGATGCAGTGCAATAAGAAAAGAGTGAAATTTATGAAATGTATGGATAAAAAGATAGTAATTGGCCAAATCTACCTTATAGGACTATTACTGTGAGGTAAAACTGTTGTATGTGGGGAAGTGCTCTGTATACTTTCTTGACTTTTCTGGAAAAGACAAGCTATGAACCTAAAAATAAAATTAATAAATTAAAGAGTTAAATTTTATTGCTATCTTGCCTGGATATGTAGAAATGATTCTATATAATCAATTAAATCTGCCATCACTATCAACTAATCAACTACAGCAGGAGGCAATAGGGGAAAAATGAAACAATTCAAGTCCACTTTTATAACAACACTGCATATCAGTTCACCCAATTTTAAAATGCCTATTTTAGAAAGCTATAATTTTAAACCAGCTATTCCTATCAGTGCATAATGTATTAATTATAATTGTAAAATGTAGAATTAAAATTGCAAACAGAATTGTAAAATGTATGTTTACATTATAGCTCTGGTTAGTTTGCATTACTACTTATGTGAAATCTACTTACCTAGAGTGAATTAGTGTGAGTGCTTTCAGTGCAAGTGTTAACCACGAATCCGTAAGGGCTTCAATTTCTGCTCTAAGCTGTAACCAAGCTTCCCTCTTCGCTGGGCCCAGAAGACCTGCCAGGGGATGAGTGAGGGAGAACAAGCATTTATATGTCAACTATAATCCCTTGCCATGTTTCACGGTTCTATAGAATTTACAGCTGTAAACAGGTGGGATAACATAGCCACAAAATTCAAAAACTTTACACAGCAATGTGACAGTAATTACATGGAGAGGGATATAATGGGTACTTGCCTCCAACATTATTTTTATACGTGTTATAGATTTCTTTTACTCGTCTGTATCGGAAAGCTAGCTTTCTCATCCAGTCCACTCCTCCACGCACCCCCGTTGCTAAGCATAGATTAGCACTGGTAGCTGCTGCTGGAAACCCATCTGTCCCGAAGTTATAGGTGCTGTTTTAGATGTAAGAAAGTTTTAAAAATTGTCAGATGGTTCAAGACAACTGAATGTTATACTGGCAATTTAGATGACGTGGAAAAGAATAGAAATAATAGTATTTGGAAATTATTATAAACAAGCAGGAAACTAGCAAGCAAACAAACAAAAACTTATAATTTTTCAAACTCTGTCTTATATTAGTTTAAATTTACCTTAAATCCTGGCCATTATCATCTGATGAAACATCATCAATATGAACTTGGTCACATTCCTATAATAGAGGAAAAATCCACTATATTTACTTTAATTTGCCAATTCCAATACAAGAAATACTAACAATTTTTAAATATGTGCAAATCAACAATCATATTTATTTTTTATATTGCTATAGCTGAATTGATAAAAGTAATTGTAGGCACTATTCTTACAATTTAGAGGAAAAAAAACCTGCATTTGAAAGGATAGTTGTTAAAATAATTATGTACATTCTTATACATTTTCAGCCACCCTCAAATTTTAAGTTATTCCAAAGGGTTTCCAGGCAGTGTGTGTGTATAACTCAAACCAGATTTCTTGGTAAATGTAACTTATTAGAAAAATTAAATCTGATGCTAACCACCAATGAAACTATGACCTCTGATTGCTGTTGAGCCACACACTAACACAGCCTGGGGCTAACATTTTAAAAGAGTGCAGACAAAAAAGAAAAAGTTTTTTGTTTTCCACTATTTCTGCTTTTACTGAAAAGCGCAAACCCAGGGTAAAATAGAAACACTTTGAAGATTTACAGAATGCTCTAATTTACTTCGTAAAGCCACTGCATAGAACAAGTCCTTCATATGTATAATATTGATTTATCTGCCAATAATTGGGCAAATGAATATATATTATCTCAACATTAAACAACAGAATCACTACTACTTTTAGTACTGATATTTTACTGCTGTTTTATTTATAAATAAAATACCTTTCAGAATTGTGTTCTAACTCCAAAGTTTATTGGCTCTTTGTTTTAAAAGCCCTAATGTGAATACCAATAGCAAAGATGATCCAATTGTAAAGTTGTAATACCCCAGAGCTGCATATTTCTGTGTTCGCTCTGAACAATTTTTTCTATCTCTCTATGGGCTTGAAGGGAGGGAGGGGAGCTAGAAGTGGAAAGAAACTCAAAACAGCTGTTCTCTAACAGAATTAAAATCATGACCCTTAACCTTTGTTTTAAAAAAACATCTATTTCTCAACCAACCCTCTCCCAGCAAGCAGCGAGTTCCAAGGAGGAAAAGACTTTGACCCCATAACCTTCTTCACCTCTCCTGAGGTCAACAACCTCAGATAAGAGGAAAAAAAAAAAGAATGGCTTCACATGATGACTATAAGTCTTTTAAATAGAGAAAACACAGGATACCTTTAGAATGGCTGAAACAGTGTTAGAACTTAAATACTGAATAGGTAGGATAAGAAAAAAGAGATTGGATAAAACAAAACAAAATTGCTACAATCTGACTTTAGTACAATCTGAGTTTAGTAAAATCAAACTCACAAACTTAATAAAATAAAAGTAATTCTTTCAAAAATTACACATTTTTCGTACAGTTTGCTTCCAAAATTCCATACATTTATTCTGATTAAAATTCTGTCCCATTGTTGGAACAGAAATAAGAAACAAAGTAGAATAAAACTTCCACTCTTTAAGACATACTTCTCAGTTTCACACCAACAACTCTGCACTGAACTAACAGTGTATTTAATGCAAATAGATATTTTCATCAGCAATACAATTAGCAAAAGTACAATTGTTTGCTCTTTACAGGTAATCCTTAATTTATGACTGTTCGATTAACAATATTTCCATTATAATGGCCTTGGACAAACTGACTTATGACCTGCACTTGAACTCATGACTGTGCCATCATCCCTATTTTGTCATGTAATAGTAATTTGGGTGCTTGGCAACCAGTTTGCATTTACCAGTGGTCATGTGATCATGATTTCAAATTTTTTGCTATTTTGGGCAAAATAACTGCCATGAGGTAAACTGGATTCGCTTAACTAGCATCATAAAATTGTCATAAAATCAGATCTGATTCAACTTATGACTGCAATGACTAATGATTGAAATTCTGGTCCCAATTGTGGTTGTAGTAAAGGCCCATCTGTACATTTACAGTGTGTATCCAAACATATACACTTTGTTTATTCATCCTGATTTACATTCAAATTTGCAAATTATTTTAGAACAACATAAAAAGTTCAAGAATAAAGTTTATTTTGTTGATTGTTTCAGCATCTTGGAAGTGAAGAAGAAAATAATTATGTTATATATAACATAATCAGCTTTTTAAGGAAAAGAAACATTAATTTAAATTCAAAAATTCCTTCTGTAAAAAGTAGCATAAGGGAAGCAGGGAAAGAAAATGGAAGGGTGCAGTTTTATTAGTTTGTTCCCTATCCTTGGAGCTTCTGGATTACATCCTACACTGTTTTGGATAGGTCTCAAATTCTCTAAGGAAAGGTTCTTTACGCTGAATCAAATGAAAAAAGAAAAGTGACTCAAGAACTATGGATTCAGTTGATTTTTCTTTTTCTCTTCCTTTCTCACAGAAATTTTAAATAATAGCTTTAAGAGGATTGGTATTTTAAAAGATTGTTACTACCTATATTATAACCTTTATTATAATAACCACTTTTGATGTTTAAATTATTGATAATGCTATTATTGTTCTTATCTTTTTTTAAGAAAATGAGTGGAACTAATAGCAGGAAATGAAATATCTACCTATCTATAGTAGCTAGCTAGCTAGATTTCAAAAGGTATACCTAAAATTCTAGGCAATATCTATTCCACTATTTGCTATTAATCATTGTGAGATTGTTAGAAACATCCTTTGACTAAATTTCAGATGTTAAATTAACAAGTGAGATGCATTATTAGAGCACTGCTTTGGATAAGAAAGCTATCTTGCTGGCAGGAAAAGAAATAGTAGGGAAAACAATTCAAAACAAATATATATAAAAAGGCCGAAAGAAGCATGCTTATGAGAGAAGGGGAGAGAAAAATAAAGAGAAGCCATTCTCAATTAAGAAGACAAAGGGGAAAATCAAAGCAGGAAAATTAGTCAGCAGGAACTACTTTAGTATCCACTACAAAAGACAGGTAGAAAAGGAAACAAATCTTCTTTTACTCTGGAAATGGTGAATAAATAAACCCAGAAATAATCGCACAACCCATTGAACTGACAGAATCCATTTAATTCTTCATTTATCTATTGTATCAATTTTCTAAACATCCTGTGCTTGGATTATTATTATTTTTTAAATAGAAAGAGGTATTTCTAGTATTGTTCAGTACCTAGGTTAAGTATACAATGTTCACTTTCAATAGGTTTCAAGACTTAATTTCTGCAAACCTTAATTTGCTAAACTGGGACAATCGTGATTTGATTCAAATCAAATTCACAGGCTGACACCTAGACAATTCTTTTATTTTTATCAGTATACTTTTGGAAATTGACTGACTGACAATTTCAAATGCTCTCAGAAAGTTCTGATGCATTTTAAATTGCCAACCACATTTGTAAAAGGAATTAAGTAACAATAAAGTTATGTGCATATTTATAATTAAAGCAGATAGCTACTCTTTAATATAAATGTCTTAGACTCTATCTAGAATTCTAAACAGAGAAAAAGAAAAATGAAACTTTTGTAGACATATTATTATTTCTTGTTTTTAAGTTTGACTTGCAAAGTATTTTTTACAATCAGTACTCTGAATTTAAACTATGTCAGTACAGGAATCCCACATTTCAACCGTCAACTATAAATATTCTCTTTTATTGGAATGTCAATACATTATGCCACGTTATGTCATTTAACTATCATTTGTTAAATGTAAACAACCTGTAACAGTCTACTAAACTTAACTAAAATAAGAGATAGAAAGTATCCAAAACTGATACAGGGACACTATGCAAAGATTCCTGGAAAACTAATTTAAATGAATAAAAGCTACTATTAATTGATGTGACAAACTGAAGTCACTGAACAAGGAAGATAAAAGATAAAGATGCTGACAGAAGGTCCATAAATTAGGAATGTTGTTGTTGTTAGTTGCGAAGTCGTGTCCGACCCATCGCGACCCCATGCACAATGTTCCTCCAGGCCTTCC
>JANHFR010003112.1:18718-49705 GCA_032468015.1 Mimophis mahfalensis | reverse complement strand
TAGCCTGATGATGGTAAATGAGATTTTACCGAAACATTGCTACAACTTTAAAAGCACAACTATGAAGATGTGGGAAAATACCAGAACAAAGCATAATGCCATACACATAAATATCTGTGAAAACATAAGAAAACAATTATATTATATTATATATATTATATAATTCTTGAAGAAATATAATAATTCTCTCTTCTAGGACTTCTACTGCTATCGTGAATCACTATTGATTAAACAAGTCTCACAAACAACCCTTTGTTCATGTCCAGATCAATAATTACATCCACTGTTATGCAGGTAGCTTTCTGTTAATATAGACTTCCTACTCTAAAACCTTTTCTTTGTGCTCCCCTTATCAAGCTTTATTCAAGGCTATTGCTGAAAAATCACACACTTTTCTTTTAAGGACTAATGAATAACTAACTGGAAATATATAATTTAGATTATAGTAATATGTAAGTAATGGTCTAACCACACAGTAAGAGTTTAATTCACCCTTGTCCTTATAAAAGAAAATTGGAAGTCAGTTCTTTGTATTTTCTTTTTTTCATTTTTCCTGCATTTTGACTTTGTTCTTTTCTTATTTTTTTTGCTTATTCCCTTCATTCTAAATATTAGTTATTAATTTCTATCTTCCTTCTTAAATTGTTAATAAAGTTATATAAAATATGTATATTATATGCTGACTTTTAGTGTGCAATAAGTACATTTAAAATAATAAACTACTATATAGAATTTTACTGTAGTTAAAAAAGGGTATAGCAACTGTATCTCCTACACAGTTAATTTTTAACTGTTTTGCCTACTTCAGGCTATACATATCTGTGCCATTTTTAAAAAAAGAGGTGCAATCCTAAATTGAATCATTTGTTATTTGTTTAAATTTCATTTCTACAGGTAGTCTTCGGTTCTGATAATTCAATCAGCAACCATTCAAACCTAGAACAGTGGTGAAAAATTAGCTTCATGGGTCAATTATGACCTTTGTAGTGTGCGTCAGTAGTGGCTGCCATTACAGGTAGTCCTTGATTTACAACTGGTCATTTAATGACTGTTTGTAGTCATGATGGTCTTGGAATGGGCCCTTTATGGTGTGTAGAGTATTTCCAGATGCTGTAAAATATTGCAGTGCCCTGCCCTCCTCAGTCACAAAACCACATTTGAATACTCGGCAACCTGTTCACAACTGGTTGCCAAGTGCCCTGATCACTGCAGCATTGAACAGTCACATGATCACCATTTGCACATTTCACAAACATTTTCTGACAATCAGAGTCAATGGAGAAGCCAGCAGTAAAATTGCCATGTTGTGGTCATGCGATGTATCACTTAATTACTGTGTCACTAACTGACAGAACTGCTGGTCCCAGCTGTTAGGTGAAGACTGTCTATAATAGGTACAACAACCAGCCCTAAAACTGACAATAAAAACATTGAAGCAGAAGATGGTTTCTGCCTTTTAGGATCAACTATCAACAGGAAAAAAATATACCAGCATTCAAGAAATATGCTGCAAATTAGCACTTGGTAGAAGCAATGAAGGCCTAGGAAAAGATATTCAGATGTTCTTTTATAGGTCAGAATTGTGCAGGCAAATTTTCTCTGCACTACTCTATGAACGTGAAAGTTGGAAAGAAAGAGAACCTTTACTTTTGAAATATGGTGTTAAAAACATTTCCTGAGAACTCTATAGATAGGCAAAATAACAAATCAAAGAACAAATCAATCTAAAGTTCTCACCAGAGGTACAAACAACCATCATCAGATTATTCTATTTTGGACAAATGAGGCAAAGATCTACCCCTCTGAAGAAGGTTTTAATGTCGAGGAGCATAAAATCATGGAACTGGAGAGGACCTTGGAGATCCAGTCCAACTCTATGCCCAAAGCTAGAGTTCTTATTCCATCTTCCTTAACCAGCTTCCACCCATTGTTTCTTGTCCTGCTCGCAGATGCTTTGGATAATAAGTTGACCTGCTCTTTTTTCTGACAGCTATTCAAGCAGACAATTTAGCCATTTATCATGTCACTCCTAATCCTTCTCTTTGTTAGGCTAGACATATCTAATTCCCTTAAATAGACATACAGCAGCAGCAGTAGCAGCAGCAGGAGGAGGAGGAGGAGGAGGAGGAGGAGGAAGAGGAGGAGGAAATGAGTAAAGTCAGCAGGAAAGGAAATGAATTCAGTGGCAATGGTGATAAATGCACTATTAGAAAATCAGGTTAGGGAGAGATCATCATGGAAAAAACCTAGTTATGTGGTCACTAAAACTTAATTAGTAACTTGATGACACATCACCCATCCATCCAGCAATCAAATATTTTATCATATCATAAATTCTGTACCAAGTATCCAATTTTTATCAGCCCATTTATTTAATGGCAAGTTTTATTTTTCATTACGGTGGTATTATATTAGTACAGTTTGTACTAATTATATTATATTAGTACACTAATCTAAAAAAAAACCCACATAATACTGATAGGCATATATAAAAAATTCTTTATGTAATTCCCATATAATATTTTATTTATATCTAGTATTAGAAAGCTGAAACTGAACAATTTTTTATCCATATCGTAAGTTGGATTTAGTTCATTTTACACTTCTAACATTACAAATTTCATTTAATAATTTTGTACCTTTTTTCTTTCATTCAGTGGAAAATGGGTATTTTATGTATTTTATGCACAGTGGAACCTCGGTTCACAACCAATTTGGTTTACAACCAAAAAATTAGCTAAATGTTTGACTCGGTTCACAACCAAATCCTCAGTTCACAATCAAACTTCCTAAGGACAAAGAACTATCAAGAGAAAAAACACCTGAAGAAGAACATCCTTTCATCATGGAGGCAGACTCCCCCGCAAAACAGCAACCTCTCTCATGCTCAGAATCAACCGACTGAACAGTTTTCTCTGTTGTTCATGGTTTTCTCAGTATTTGCATTAAAGGATTTGACTATTACACTGTGTGTTCTGTGGCATATTTAGCTACAGTACTGTATTTGTGTGCTCCAAAATCTTAAAAAAAACCAATAGAGTTCATAGGGGTTTGGAATGGATCAATCATATTTCAATACAACCCAATGAGAAAATGTATTTCAGTTCACACACCCAACTTGGTTCACAACCAAAGTTATGGAACTAATTGTGGTCATGAACCGAGGTTCCCCTGTATGCTATTTTTTAGAGTGGCAAACATTTTCTCATCCAAAAGTCAGAAGGAAATTTGTACACCGGTAATAAAGAAAATACCAAAAGTTTTAAATATTCAATTTTTTTATTATGTCAACATGAGGACAAGTTGCATCATGAACTCCTAGTGTATTATTATAGACACTACAACTAAAATACAAATATGTATTTATTTGTTTGAAATGCAATATAAGTTTATAAATGATTTTACTTTTACAATTATTTGTGAAAAGTTTTCTAAATTCATTATCAGTTTCTGATGACTACATGGAAACATTTGGATTGATTTCTTTACAATACGGATGTTTCCAGGGTGTTATTTCTTTTCAGATTTCCAGATGGTCTCCAGAATTGATCGTTTATTTTGAATGCTTCATAAGAACTGAAACCCCAGTGACAATTATTGTTTTTATTTCACTTTTAGTTTCAATAATTCATCTTATTATACTGTTACATTTTTACATTTTTCTATAGATTGCTTCTACATACAAATGTTGTATTTCATACTTACTCTCCCATATCTATTAGCATACGATCCTGTGAGAAGTGAATGGAAAATGATGATTGTTTCATCCAAATCCCAAATGAATACTCTCTATAAAAATAAAATCAAAATATTTACATCTATCATGTTTTATAAAGTTGGTAAGTACAGCAGACTTACCTAAAAGAATTGTTTTGAAAGTTGTACTTATTATAAACTTATCTACTTTTTATTCAATTGCAGACCAATGTCCATACTATAATGTCAACAATGATGGCATATTGCAAAATTTCTCAAGATATAAAGTGAATGGTTGCTAATTAAAAGAGCCATATCTTTTTCATGTTTATGCAAAGTTTTAAAAATAATTCAGTTCCTGGGAGATGCTATGCTCATATTTTCTGCTTTTCAAAATATCTCTTCCAAATCATTTTTGAAGTAAGCATAGCCTTGGTCCATACGTATATCTGTCATAAATTTAGCTCAAGCTAGATATAAATATTTATAGGGTGAGTCAATTAATTGTTGAATGTTATAAATTCAAACACAAATTATACAATAAAAGTGGTTTTTCAAATGGAAACACACACTCTTAGTTCATTAGTTGTTGTATCCATAAACACAATCAATTTACTAGTAAATTGTAACTGTTATTATTAATTGTAACTTTTATTTCTTTTGAAAATGTAACATTCAAGGTTTGAACTTAAACAGTCATGAAAAAATTATGTAACTTTTATCTTGAGAGAGACAACAGGAGTTCAGGTACAGACAAGGGTGAACTTCAAAAAATTTAGCAGCTGGTTTTCTGCCCGGTTGCTGGGTGGGTGTGGCCATGGTGGGCATACCTCCTGCACCAAGGCAGGGGGACATTTTCACCCTCCCCAGGCTTTAAAAGCTTTCCTCAAGCCTCCGGAAGGGTGAAAATGGCTTCTCCAGGCTCTGGAGGCTCTGAGACCGGAAACGGACCCATTTATGGCCTTTCAGAACTTTTGGGAGACCCATTTTTCACCCTCCCTGGGCTCCGGAGACTTTTCTCATGCCTCCAAGGTGAAAACACCCTTCCTGCACTCTGGAGGTGAGAAACAGGCCCATCTCCAGCCTTCTGGAGCTTCCAGGAAGCCTGTTTTTTTCCCTCTCTGGTTTCCAGAGCCTTTCCCTCCAGGGGTTCTGTGGGCCATAAATGGATCCATTTCCAGCCTTCCGGAACATCCGGGAAGCCCAGTTTTCACCCTCCCAGGCTCCAGAGGCTGTCCTTCAGCCTCTGGGAGGCCTATTTCCTCCCTCCCTGGGCTCTGGAGGTTCTTGGGGGCCGGAAACAGGCCCATTTCCGGCCTTCCAGAGCCTTCAGGAGGCCTGTTTTTCACCCCCCCTGAATCTCCAGCAAGCCCTGCACCTACCTAGGATCCAAAACGGGCCGCATAGAGACTCCTGGGAGTGGTGGGGTGGGGCCATCCAGTCACTGCAACTACCAGTTCAGTGAACCAGATGTAAAATTAAGATCTGGTTCACCTGAACCGGTGTGAACAGTAGCCGAACCTTGGCAACAGATGAATAATTTTGTAGAAAACTTACTTGTAAAAATACAGATGTTGCTAAGTGTCGTTTCAGCTAATTTTCAACAGTCTTCATGAATTCCCCTTTTATTTCCCTTTCAACTTTCCCTAATGCTGTTCAAAGGATGAATCAATATGCAAATAAAATAGACGTTTTGTATCTAATACCTCAAGGTCAGAGTCAGGTGGTGGTGAAGGATTGTTATTCCTTCGGCCTCGGCCACGTGATTTGCCATCCGAGCTGCGACGCAACCTATCTGCCTCTGAATCTTTAACTGGTGTTGTAGGAATTGTACTGTACTCTGCTGGAAAAGAGAATAATTTTTTTTTTAACTTTAAAGCTACATTTTAATTCAATTGTAGCTTTCTGAATTTAATTATTTAAGAGCTCTTTCTAATCTTATTCGCAACGATCAATAGATAACAGAAGTTTACTTCTTGTCTATTATCAAATGCTTGAAGAAAAATGACTTCCAACTTTTAAGAACTCAAAATATGTCCCATCTATATTATTGTATGTTAACCTGAAAGTAATGTGTTTTGTTGTTGTTGTTGTTTTGTGTGTTATGTTTGTTTGTTTATTTAATTAACGTAAATAATTAATAAATAATATTTTTAAAATAAAAAATGTCCTATCTAAAGTTATTAATGCCTCAATTTCAGGCATATCAATTAAGTGTACTTTTTTTATTCTCCATTGTTTTAAAATTATCACCATAAAAACTTTTACTTTATGTTGAGCTAGTGATCAATGAGTTTCTAAACTGGTATTAGAATTTTTACAGAGACAAAAAATAAATTTTGAGAGTTGGTTGGACAGTTTTATTTAAAGATACTCTTCCAATTATTCTTCTTTCCTGAAAAAAATCATGGAGTGGTATTTTTCAGTAGCGAAAAGAACTGTCCTTTGTACAAAGGAACTTTGGGACAGAATTTGGTTTCAGTGCTTATCAAAATAAGCACATGTGTGCCTAATTTTATATTTTTACTCATGATTTAAGCTCATGATTAATTTTAACTATATTATAGGGTTAATGAAATTAATACGAATTAAGATTCCCATAGAGATTTTTCAGGAAGGTTAGGGTTCCTAATATGATAGACTTACAATAATAGTTTCGGTTTACCTTTGTATAATTAATTCAATTTCTTCAAGAAATTGAATATATATATTTATTTCCCTTATATTTAGTTAGAATTGTTTCCTAGAAAGCCCATAAGTTCTTTACTAAAAGGACCCTTCCTCAATCTATTGCATTTACAACCTAAACTCAATCTATATTGAAGTAGGAATATTTTCTTTTGGGAAGAGAAGACAAAAGTATCTCATAGTTTTATGACAATTTTTAGGTGAATACTAGAGTGCTTGTTCATTGGAAATATTGATATCTAAAGATGTAAGCCAATAATAACTACTTGATAACTTAATAAAAGAATACTTGCTCATTATTCACAGAATTAAATCAGTTTAGTGCATGAAACTCTTATCTGAAATGCCAATTCTTACTTCTGCAATGTCTCTAATTCTAATCATAGATAAGCACATTTAGCCACTAAAATCAATGAAATGAATTTTCAAACTTCTCCCCTTTGTCAGTCAGAACAAAATTTCATCAGAAAGGTATAGCTTGGGTATGTTGTCTAAGGCCTTATCTTAGTATAAGCATAATAAAACTGGGAATAGAGAAACAAGGCGTTCAACACATTGAACTTTCCATAGACAAGTTGTTTTGGGATAGCACCTTAAGTGCCTGCTATTATTGGTACTATCTTTGCTTTGGTACATGAAGCAAAGAATAACAGGATTGGAAGGCATTCTAGTCCAACTCCTTGCCATAGCCATTCTACTTCTATTTACAGGTCTTTGTACGTTATTTTGTGATTTTCTCCAGTTCTTTCTCTTCTTATCTATTGTTTCCTGGAGAACAAGTAAAAATAATAATCTTTTGATCCTAACTTGTTGGAATTAAATTTACTTTAAAGTTATACATACTCTAGTTTGAAATTTTGGTTGTGCTTGTAGTTCTCTAAATAGAGAAGCCAGAAATACAGTTCTTCCTCTCTACTGCCACCGGAAAAACCTGTGCTTAATGTTTTGTGGCCAAAGATTGCTTTTCTCAAAAATTTCTTGTTCTGCAACTATTTTTATGAGCTTATTTTGATACAAATCTCACTGAATTTGAGCATACTCACATACTACTGTGAGATTTGTATCAAAATAAGCTCATAAAAATAGCTACAAAACTGCACTCTTACTCTTAGCTCAGCACCTAAAATAGTTTAGGTAAGGAAATCAGACTCTTTAAATACCATTCCTCATCTTGCAATTTTTATTACTGCAAATTTTGACTATTTTACAAAAACTGTAGAAAATCATCCATCTGAAATTAATTGATTGCTATACAATTTATCTTTTCAGTACTGACAAAACAATAACATAAATTTATCTTTATGCATCCAGTATGTTTATTGAGGTAATAAACTAGAACAATTACCTGCTGTAGCATCTGTTATAGCTTGATTTGTGATACCAGTTGGTGGTTCTTGTAGTTGGTAAGTTGCATTGGAGGAAGGAGTTGTTGGGCTGGTGTTGCTGCTTGTCATATAATGTGAGGGATATGGAGAACTATTATAATACTGTGCATACTGACCCTGGCCAAAGGTGGGATAAGATGGATATTCCTATCAGAGGCAAGAGAAATGCTGAATTACCTTTTCCATCAGCATGGAATTGCATTTTATTTACTTCTAATATAAATTCAAATTCTGTATGCACTTTGTTACCTTAGCCTTGAATAAATTACTGTTCTACCATTTATTTTTATAGAACAGATCATTACAGAAACCATTTATACAAAAATTGAACTAAATTTGGAAAGTGAAAGTTATAGACGGAATTTTTAAAAAACTTTAAAATTTTGTTACTAAAATAAAAATAAATGCCAAAGTTCTAGATACTGTAATATCAAATTGTCTTTTTCTGAGTGAAGTACAGGTAGTCCTGGACTTACAACAGTTGCATTTAGTGACCATTTAGATTACAACAGCAGTGATAAAAAAAGATATATGACCATTTTTCACATTTATGTCTGTTACAGAATCCCCATGGTCTTGTGATCAAAATTCAGATACTTGGAAACAGTTACTCATGTTATGACCTTTAGGGTGTCACAGGCACACGTGATTATCTTTTGCAACCTTCTGACCAGCAAAGTCTATAAACAGCAGCCGTGTTGCTAAATTAACAACTGCGGTGATTCACTTAACAAATGTGGCAAGAAAGGTTGTAAAATGGGACAAAACTCACTTAACAACTGTCTCAGTGAGCAAAAGAAATTTGGGGCTCCACTGAGGTCGTAAGTTGAAGACAACCTGCATTTGCTTTGTAATCTTTTTTAAAAGGAGTTTTGGCATCCTTTGATGATAGAAGATGATAGAAGGAGCGGTATTTCACTAACACACTGAATATCAATTTTTTCAGGCTCTTCCTCTCTCTTTATGCAGTCAATCATTATGTAAGAAAAACTACTAGATTAATAAAAGAGATTATTTATAGCTCAGGGTTGAAATGAGAGGTGTTTGTTGCTGCCAGAACTTGGTTGTGTTCACTGATGATGTTATTTAGTTTTGGTAATGAAATGACTTTAAGAAAAAAACCAAACTCAGAGAACACCAAGGGCCCTCACTACTACTAGTGCAAGTTCCATACGTTCTATACATAGGATGACATACATCCTCATATATGTGTCAAACCAAAAGGAAATACATAATAGTGTCAAAGGTAATTGAGGAATAGGAATAATGATTGCTGTAAGAAAGTTAAAAGAGCCATGGTGGTGCAGTGTGTTAAGCACCTGGTACTGAGCACTTAACTGCCAGATGCCTGTAATTAAGGCAAGTTTGAATCTCACCAGGCTCAAGGTTGACTCAGCCTTCCATCCTTCTGAGGTAGGTAAATTGAGGACCCAAGATTGTCCGGGGCAATAAGCTGACCTTGTAAAAATGTCGCTAATAAGCAGGCATATACAAAGAATGAAGGCTATTGCTAAGCATATTGACTTGTGCTTCTAAAGATTGTAAGATGCCCCGAGTCTCTGTTGAAGGGTGGCATATAAATTGGAATAAAACCCCCCAACATAAGACAGATTTCAACTAAAACCGGTATAAATGAGAAAATTTTAATGTATGCTCATAATTTTTTTTTTGAGAGGTAATACAACTTGTTTAACATGTATGTGAAGACTGTATTCATTACATGTTACTGGAAGAATATTTTACTGTATCCTTGTAAAATGAAAATATAACAAAAATAAATACAAAAACATACATAGTATTTAGTTAGGTACAGTAAGTGTGCTTTGGAAGGTGCTGTATTTTAATTATGAGTAGTAGAAGTGACAATGAGCAAAATCTGGGAAATTCAGTTAGGTTCTGAAATGGGAAGACTAGGTATGAAATGGGTAGACTAGGTATTTATTGTTCAAATACATCTTCAGAAATGTACGAAGGTGAGAAATAAATCTAATAAATCTTATTAGATTTATTGTTCATTTATTCTATTAAAATGTTGATTGCCAAAAGCAGTAAAGTGGTATGAAATAGAAATAAAGGAAGTGTAAAAATAAATAAAATGGTTCAATGTCAAATAAAAAGTGAATGTATGTTCTCTTGGTGGTTTATACTTGGAAAAATCTATAAGGTCTTGTGGCAACATTAGACAGATGGCTTAAATACAAAAGTGAATGATTCATACGAAGAAAATACACTGACATGGTTTGATCACAGAAAAAAACTAGATAAAGATCAAATCAAAATGGCAAGCAAGAGCAAGTGGGTCAAGAAAAAAGTTGGTTACTGATATTGATGTGATTTTTAAAAAGAGACAGGTGAACTTTTAAACTACCAAAGACAATTTAGGAAATGGGATAAGCTCACAGTGGAAGCAAATATGTTCGGCAAGATAGTAATATACGGAGAAGTATATCAAATGATGTGTGAATTATATTTTATTGAATTTCATTTTACTTAGTGCTTGCCTTTAATTTTTTTGGCTTATTATTTCTTGGTCTTTACTATGCTTTGCATGAATATGTATGTGCAAGAAACGCTGGGGTGTAAACGCTGAAAATATTCAGAAATGATTCAGAGCTCATCAAATCATACCACTTGTCTGGCTTTAATTAAAGCAACCGAATTACTTCAACTGCTTATTAAAATTAAGGCAACTCGTAATGGCATTTTCTTTATGATTTGCCTTTAAAAAGTTGTGCTACTTCATTGAATGGCAGGGAGATGCTATGCTCATGCTTGCAAGCCATCCAAAACACTTTTTCAATTAATTTCCACAGTCCTACCAGGTGTTCCTTTTTTTGCTTTTGCCTTTCCATTTCATATTCTTTTTGTGCCATGTTTTTAATATCATAAACAATGAGCAGGAAATCAATGTTCATTCTTATAAGAAACATCAATAAAAAGTGAGAAAAATGTTCCAAATAACCCCACCTCTCATATTTACCTGCTGCGAACCATTGAATCCAGTAGAATTTGTAAGTGAATTATTTCCAGTATATATTCCAGATGATGTTGTGAAACTGCTTCCTGAAACAAAACATTAAAGAGAAAGTACATAAATCTTTAGTATAACTACATTCAGTCAGACTAGAACATGCCTAGCATAAAACACGTTTTGAATTTGAAATGTTCTGTTTCAAGATTGAAGAACAATCTCAAGATCGACATGGTGGTTCCAATCTTAATGAAAGTGCTGTTTGGACAGCTCCATTTTGTGCTTAACATATTAGCCCCGTATGAATTTAAAAAAAACAAACAGTTGCAAATCAGAACCAGAGATATTCAAAGCTCAGAATGCTTTGACTTCAAAATATAGTGCACATCCCTAATATTTAGTTCAGCCTTCTGTTCCTGTAGTGGCTAATCAGGGCACATTCAAGAACATGACTAAACAACGTTAAAATTAATTTCTGTTGATCCTGAAGAAACTAGGTTATCTAGAGTTTTCAGTTTAAGCAGTTTAATATCACCACATTTTTCCTGCTTTAGGAAGAAAAGGTTTTAGCTAAAGGCAAACTTTTGTCATGTCTAATAGTGGCACATATAATTATAAATAATTTTAGTGTTATTCACTATATAGCCTTGGGCAGCACTTTTCCCTTTCTTGAGAAATTACTATTTCTACTGATACACAAAGCATTATTACATGGCATTTCAAGTAGAAAGGCCACTGACTAAAAGGGTCTGGATACTGCAATTCACTGTCAATTTTGTTTCCCAAACAGACAGATGGTCTTCTTGTTTTAATGTTTTTATCTACCAAGCGGTACTTCCTTTTATGCCCAAAAGCTAATTTGAACATATGGATACTTAGAAGAAAAACATGTGAAGGATGGATTTTTAATAAAAGCAATAAGAAAATAGCTGTAATTGATAGAAATATTGTTATATATAGAAAAATTTAAGTAAATACTCATTTGACAATCTTGTCAGATGGGATTATGAAAAAGAAGAAAAATTCATTCTCTGTTGGAGGAATCTACATGTTTGACATAGTTTTGTAACTATTTTTAAAGCAAACTGAACGTATAGCCCAAAATGAAAAGGAACAAAAATACTAAATAGGATGACACTTCATCTATATTTTTTTTTAACCTCATATAAATACCTTTCTGTTCTCCTAGCTTGTAATCATTCTGAGCATTATAAGACATGTAATCTGTAAAGCACCAGTGTTGGTTTGGCTAACAAGTTTTAATTAATAAAAAGTTTATATAGCTTTGAAAATGTTTGCTAGTTATACTAATTGTATTTAGCATTCACAAGGGATAAAAAAATGTTCAAATATTAAAAATAAAAACAGTACACACATTTCTTAGTACCTACACTGACTTTTACTCTCAATCATGTTGTTATTTAGCAAATATAGAATAACTAACCATTGATGAAATGTTTGTTCCACATATACCTGAATATACAGATATTTGCAATTATTACTTCTGTAAGTGCTGAACCTAACCCACTTTAAATTTGCATATGGGTTCTTTTCATTTCTTATTTCAAATGATTACTGTTTTATAAAAAATTATAAATATATACAGATTATTAGGAAAAAATGTAACTACTGAAGACATAACTGCAATTCATAATATACTTAAACCAATTCCAAAGCTGTCTTCCAGCATGAACTAAATTATACCAACAAGTTAATTTGGCAGATTATTTTAAATTGTC
The DNA here is from genome assembly GCA_032468015.1 of Mimophis mahfalensis. NCBI lineage: Eukaryota > Metazoa > Chordata > Lepidosauria > Squamata > Mimophis > Mimophis mahfalensis. The sequence continues at coordinate 37,226 of JANHFR010003112.1, read as the reverse complement.
AGATAGAAAAACCCATACTTATGGATACAACTATCTCAGTTTTTCCACACTACTGTATTTTATTTTGATGAAGAGTTAGACTTTAACAAATGGAATTCTAAAAGCAGAAAGCGTTTTGAACACGTTAATATTGCAAAATCATTAAAACTGGTGGCTTGAATGAAAAATGTTTATTCACACACTGTATTCAGATGTTCGGACCCAAGAACAATTAACTTGCAATAAGTCCTGTCCTACCTAACTACAATTTATATGAATATGTACAGATGGTATAGCAGTCAAACACATATTAAAATGTTTTTGTTTTGATTTACAGAAAATAAAAAATTATACTGTTACTGTTTCAGCTCAGATGGAGGCTAGAATATTTATAATCCAAAATACATTCATGGTATTTTCATTGTAAATATTTATGTTGTATTCATATAATAATTTATGAGGGCATATTCAGGGCTTCTGTGGAATGCCCTTATTTCTGAATACCCAAATACAAAATATTTAAATTGTACAATTGTCATCAACTGGTTCACTGAATGAATAAAAGTTCTAAATTTAATAAATCAAAACAGGATGTTAAAACCAAATGAATTATAATCGTCTATACAGACCTTGCATCTGGTAACTGTATGGAGCCTGTCCTGGTTGAGGAGTACTAAAGCTTGCACTGTAGCTCAGAAAACCTGTCTGACCAGGTGACTGTGTTTGTGTCAATCCACCTTCTGTCTTGATGCCTGCCCACAATGCACCTAAATCAGTTAGTGATAGCAAAGCTATTTGTTCAAGTTCAACACTTAGAGAGCATTAATATTTTTTTTAGCAATAAATCAGTTTAATTGGATCATCTGGAAGTCAGGTAAGACATACGTCTCACTTCTCTCCCTCTCCCTCTGCTACCACCAAATTGTGTCCCAAAATAATATTTCGGGATTAAAAAAAATAAAATAAAATAAGATAGGGTCTTATTTTTGGAGAAACATGGTATATATTGCAAAACTGATCAAATGACCAATTAAGAAAATTATCTATAGATTTACACTTATCTTATTTTTTATTCAAAAATATATTTAAAAACACACACTTTTATTTATTTGACTATTGTACTGTATACAATTTGTCTTCATCCAGAGATAATATAATACCTACTGTAGAACCATTGATGGTATTTATTAGCCAAGGTAGTTCATGTGACCCAGCTGTCTTTCAATCGATTTAGGTCATAGATCAATTCCAATTAATTGAGATGGAAACTGACACTTTAATAAAACTGTTAAAGCCTTTGCCACTATCAGAAGTCAGTTGCAAAAAATCTGTTTTGTATTTATTACATTTTAAAATCTCAAAACCTGTCTATCATTTAAAAAAAGAAATCTGAATTGTAGTAAGCTATTTAGAAAAAAGGTAGCAACTTGATCCAGGAATAATTATATACATTTCACTTTGTACTTCTATTATTGCATATTATCGATGTTCTTGCATTGAAAGTTGCTTTTGTTCACCATTTAGCATAGCCTTGGCTGTAGCAGATTATAAATTCACAACTAAAGAAATAAAATTGGGCTGTATAAACCTTTCAGATGTACAAAACCCACTTTCTGAAATGTTTGAAACAGTTGAATCTTTTGACAGGTTTGCACAATTGGGCTGTCACATGTTCTCTATCTCTATGCATGCAAAAAGAACTGGAATCAACTTCCTAGAAAATGATGAAGTTGCTTTAACAATTCAGAAATGCATGTATATGTAAACCACTTCTTTTGAACAATGTACACAGCTTTAGTGATTACAATTTAGCACCATAACTTGATTCAAATATTCAAGGCCAACTAAAATCTTTTTAAAGCACTACAGTTATATTTTTTAACATCAAGCTTTTTTTCACTTTTAAAATAATATTTGCAAATTCAGCTAGCTGCTTAAATAACATTTTTATTTATCCCTCTGTAACAGGGAAAACTGTTGCCCTTTTCCACTTTCACTCACCATATGATGGGATTCCATAGTGTTGACCAGGCTGTGGGTATGTTGAATAAGCAGAAGCTTGCTGCATTCCGGTGGTAAACTGTGTCTGCCCATATGCAGCCATAGTTTGCGAAGAAGGGGTGGGGAGAATATGTGGATATGGTCTGCTATTACACGCAAAATGATAGAAAATGGGGGGGGGGGGTTGCATTAAAACAACAGAATGTCATATTGGTAAAAGTGCATGGCACATTCTAGACATTTTAGTGATGTTAAAGTACATTGATACAGTTCTATAGCTAAAGATTTATTTTATTATTTTGAAATTCATTCTTTTGCAACAGGAAACTGATTTTAACTACCATTTAACAGATGGAGTCAATAACAGTGATAAAAAGCTGGATATAACTTCTTTTTCTGTCTCTCTTTAAAGTAAAGATATCTTACTTTGAAGAATATATCTGAGGTGGGGAAAACGGGTGAGTTTGTCTTGGGCTGAAGCCACTGCTCCCAATTGCTATAGGAAAGGGGAAAAAGCACAGGGAAGTGTAAGCACATACACAGAACATTATCTAATCTAAATATTATTTTTGTTAGGAAACTTTAGACGTTTAACAATGTTTAATTAAACTAATGTCAAGTAATAATTTATTAAAGTCAGACTAGCACAATGACTCCCTGTATCTTAATTACAAATTACATTTTTTCAATTGTTCCTAAGGGATCATTCATAACTTTTATTCCCTGTCATACTTGTTGCTATTTCATTAATGTTGAAGTTCCTTTTTTTCTTTCAACTTCGCTCTTCCTTAATACTCTACATTTTATATGAGTGATATTTCAATCAGAAGCTAATGATCTTTAACTAACAATCTGTCTTCTTCTTTCTCCCTCACGCACTAAAAACTATAGCTGAAGTTAAACACTTATTCATGTAAATAAATGATATCTTTAAAATCTTGACTTAAATAAATTTATACAATGCAGGATGTTCTTTATATCACTGCAGATTTTTAATCCATTACTATCTAAACCAAAGCTGAGGAATATTTTTCACCTAAGGGCCATGTTTGTTGTGCTTAATCTTCTTCAGATGGATCATAGAACTCATCAGTCAAGGTTCCCATTCAAAGCACAAATGACTAGGTTCAAATTACTTTATTTTAGGCACATTATATGAGACTCAGATCTCATAGCAAATCTGTAATGCTGTGAAAGGACAGAGAAGAAGATGACAACCAGCAGCAGGAGAGGTGCGATTTGATTATACCAGCAATGAGTACACCTCTGGAAAACCTGAAGGGCTAGGCTGGAGACACAACAATCTGGTGAAATATATCCATCTATGTATTTCCTGACACCAGCTTGATAGCACATGATCAAATTTTCTTTGAATAATAAATTAGCAGCATTGGTTTTTATATAAACAGACTAGCTGATAACCTGGCTTTGCCTGCGTATTTATGACAATATTGCAGCCTACAATTCCCAGCATTCTTTGCCCAATTTGCATGCCTTGTCTCTACTGGCTGGAGAGCCTCCAATTTGCATGTCTTGCCTGGTAACCCTGTGCACATGTGCATTAGAGCTTGCCAGTGAAATGTCCGTGTGGCAGTGAAATATAGCAATATTTCAGTTTCCTACATCTTCTATCTAGCGTCTGAGGTAGCAAGAGGATGAATAATTTCCCAAGCAGGATTTCTATTCATACTTTGCTGGTTTGCTACTGAAGAACTAATGAATTAAAAGCCTATTTAGGTTTTCCACTTCTATTGCACACTATATGATGGTAGCCTCCCAGGATTACAATGGATCTTTTCAAGGACAAGTAAAGTTCTAAAGATTAAACATGGATCCAGTCTACACATTTTCTACTAAAATACAGAAAGATATGCAGAGAATCAAGAAGTTACACATATTATCTTCAGTGCCAACAGAATCTTAAAATGTAAGAATGTTTGGATTGAAAAGATGTAAACAATATATTTTCAAAGGAAGATTATTTAGTCCTCCCAAAATATGCAGAAGCAGCAACTACACAAGCTGCTTGGTTATTACTTATGAAATTAACAAGAAATCGTTCAGGAAAACTATTTCCATATTATGAACTGAATTAGACTGGTAGGTGATTACTTCACAATTTCTGCCATGGGAGATAAACTGGATCAGATGAAAACTTTTTCTAATCCAGTATTCTGCTCATACTGTACTATGGATAAATAAATGCTTATGAGAAGTTCCTAAGTGAGATGAACAAATGCTACCATCTTACCTCACCAGCAACTGACGTTATAAAAAATAAAACTTTTCATACTAGATATAATCTATATTAAAAATAAGTCATTAATACATTTATCTTCTATAAATTTGTCTAATAACTGTTTAGGGCTGTCCATGTTGGTGACACTTATTACATGTTCTAGAATTAAGATTCCAGAGTTTAGCTATATACTTCATTATGTAAAAGCAAACCCTGTTATTTGTTCTGAAATATTACGAGAAAGGATTGGAGATTCTTTTCATACTATACACAATACATGTCCTACATGCTTTTCATGTACTTTCCTTGCATCTAATTCTATTCTGTAACTTTTCTGGTTTTGTGTTAATCTTTTTGAATAGCAATAGTTAGTGCATCAGTATGATTGACAAAACTATTACAAAACTGACAGATTTATTTTTTATTCTTTTCCTAATGATCACACAGTGATAAATCTGTTTTTATAGCAGTCATACCATGAAATGTTTGCAACCTCTAAACTGTATTCCTTGCCAATTACTATAGATCCCAAGAAAGAAATATATATTACACATACATATAGGCTAGAATGCAGTATTGCAGGCTAACTCTGCCCACAGCCTGGAGTTCGATCCTAGGTGGTGACTTAGTCCTCCATCATTAGAGGTTGGTAAAAAGAGGACCCAGATTGTTGGGGGCAATATGTTAACTCTAAATCACTCAGGGGAGGCTGTAATGCACTACAGAGTGGTATATAAGTTTAACTGCTATTGCTATATAATCTTCTGCCATGGAAACAAGTTGTTAAGTAAGTATCAAAACCATTGTTTTTTTTTTATTTATGACTCAAACATTTAGATACAGTTAAAATATTTTCTTACCTGATCCTGAGAAATTTTCCAAAGACCCGTCTGTAGTTGTAGTAGCAATTTCACTGCTGCTCATTGGCTCTGTTTTAACTAAAAAAAACACACCAAACAACCACAAATAACATGTGTTCTATATACCTTATTATTTGTGCACAAACCCATGCATACATGCAAAACACGTACATACTATAAGCACCCAATGGGATCACATACAAAAATGCAACACATCACAAATCACAAGTGCATTTATAGAATACAGACTCCAGAAGCACTAAAGTTATAAATGAGTAAATAATTCATTAATAGTTACTTAAATCATATAGTATTTTTCTAGAAAAATATCAAAAGTGATTACCATAGAAGATAGTCAATATTCTCAAATCTGAACAATATTAATGAATCCACCCAGTTGTATAATTTTATTTTTCATCTTTTAATCTCTTTGCCATGTTTTTACCATATAGAACTTATATTATTTTGTAATTAGAAACCAGACTACTTTAATTCCTTATATGTTGCAGGCTACTTCTAATGCAAGCAATTTGACACCATTTGTCTATTCAATATTATCTACACTGATCAACAGGTGCTTTTAAGGATTTCAGACAAGAACTTCCCTATTCTGTGGGATGATGGCATAAGTTAAAGAAGGGACCTTGGAGGACTAGGGCCAGTAGACCTCCAAAATCCCTTCCAACTGTTATTCTATTCTATTCTATTCTATTCTATTCTATTCTGTTCTGTTCTGTTCTGTTCTATTATATTTTTTATTCCTGTTTTAAAGCTCTTCTCCTAATTGCAATGTAGTTTATATTGTGACGAACTTCATTTATTTAGTTATTAAAACTAAAATACATTAAAAATAGATGTTGTCACTATCTTACATTACAAGTCGTTGCATATGTAAAGAAAATATACAAAAAAGCCAATTTGATCATTAATGCAGAATGTATTCTATACGTGGAATATAATAAATCAGTATAAAGGTAAGAATTTCTAAAGATGCCTTTTTAAAGAGAAAAGTTGTAGCTACTTTCTCTGTATATAAGTAGTGTTAATTATCTTTCTCTCTTTTTTAATTACTAAAGTATACATTGTACTTTCCCTTAGAATGAAATCTCCTATTTCTACTGGCTGGTTAGAAAGTGTTTTATTCAATCCCGAGGAATTGTTTTTATACCTTTATTGACTGTTAAAAACCCAAATGCTTATGGGAACTGACAAATGAAGCCAATCACCATAAGAATTTAACTTATTTAGAAGAGTTTTCCTCCCTCACATAGCATGATATGGTAAAAGTCCTTTAATAGGCTTCAAGCACCTATAAAATATTAAACAATTTATACTGTTTTTGATAGTATATAATGTAGAAGAAACAGTAGTTTCTTTATTTCTACCAAACGAAGCTAAGAAAGTGAACAGAATATGACACTTTACATGAAGCTGGGCTTTTTTATATTCAACTTTTCCTACTATTAAGGAAAGCCTTAACCACCAAATATCATGAAGGAAAATGGGGAAAAAAAATCAAACTCAATTAAACAAACACAATATACATTATCGCTTTCTTAGATTGTTTGGCATACCACAAGCATTAGGAAACAGAGAAAAAATGTTTTGCTGCACATAACAATTGCTGCAATTAAAGGTGTATGATACAGGAGTAAGAGCTTGGAAGAATTCTCTAAATTTGGCAGCAAAATGACATATTCTCAAAGCAGTCTCAAGAGTGAAAACAGAAAGATATTCTAAGTCGTTTCAACATGCATTCTTTACTCTAAAGAAAAATATGCTTTGGAATGCAGCAAATGTGTACAAAAACCACTTGTACCACATTTAAAAAACTCCACTATTTGAGCAAATGGAAACCTTATTCAATCACTGCAGGAATTTTGTCTAGTTTTGACTATATTTTTCCTATATTGCCAATTATTCCCCTTTCCAAATCTAATATGATCTTACAATATTGTATTCCCTTTATCTTAATTTTATCCCTTTTATCCTGATCTTGTTACAATGGTTACTATATCAGACACAAACACACACACAAACAAACATTTGACAAAGATCCAACTATGCTTTATGCCAGTGATGGCGAACCTTTTTGGCACCGAGTGCCAAAAATGGGGGGGAGGAGTGGGTGTGGCCACCCACGTGCCACTTCCTGTTTGGGCTTGGGAGATCGCGTGCACGCACAGGGAGCGGGGCATAGCACACACTATGCCCCTCCCCTGCGCATGCGTGTGCCCTTTCAAGCCCAAAAACGCCGGGAAGAACTGCAAACTTTTGAGGGTTTTTTTGGTGTTTTGGGGCTTGGGAGAAGTGCACAGGCACGGGGGTTGGCGAGAGGGGAATAGTTTGCGTGCCGGGTGACATGGCTCCGCGTGCCATTTGGGCACGCGTGCCATAGGTTCACCATCACTGTTTTATGCTAATTATATATTCAACATTTTTCTTAAGCAAACAGGACCTAAATCAGACTAGGGTCAGAGCAAATACACTGTAGACATAATTTCCTCCAGAATGTGATACTTCAATTAAAAAAAAATATATTAAAATGCTCCCTTCCCAGAACAAACTGTCAGGCACAATTTCTGCTTGTTTTTAAGATACATGTGTAGGCCTAATCTAAAGCTAGACTATCATATACAAGAGGTGCATAAAAATGGAAGTCAAATGAAGATTGGGCACATGCTATACAATGATGTAACACATAGTTAAGCACCAAGATAGCAACCAGATGTCTTTAAAGCAGGTGTGTGGGTGAGTTCTATATGTAGCCACCTAAAAAGTTATGCAAGTTATTTTATGAAAAAAGAAAGCTGTATCCCAAGACAAAACTTTTGCATTTATTTCATAATACAGAATTCTGTAAATGTACTAATATATAATTTGTTTTGGAATTATGCACACAAGATGTACATCTACTTTCTTTTGAGTGCCAATATGTAACATAATGTAATGTCAAAATTGAGGCCCTTCCTTCCTTCCCTTCCCTTCCCTTCCCTTCCTTCCTTCTGCCTGTATTCTTTCCGTCCCTTCTCCCAATATTAACAAATTTACTTTTAGAAGCACAGCAATAATGAACAAGACAAGCAAAATTAGCTATTTTAGAGTTGAATGAGTAAAAATCATTAACAAGCGAGTACTGCAACATAGCACCTATAGTGCCAACAGTGTTTTCTGATGCATACATTTTTCTTTGTTTTCTCTTTCTTATAACTTTATAAAGTTGAAAAGAAATGAAATTCTTACATATAATTGTCAAATTGATACCTATAAAAACATCTCTGATTATTAATTTTCTCTGAACATTCACTTTGAAACAAGGATTGGGATAGCAAATTTGTTTAATTAATTTTAACTTTTGTACTGTGTGTTTTTAATTGCACCACCCCGAGTCCCTCGGGAGAAGGGCAGCATATAAATAGAAAAATAAATAAATAAATAAATAAATAAATAAATAAATGCACTGATTACAATCTCTACAAAGCAGCAGCATAACAACAGTTTTGAGCCATAAATAGAAAGGTAGCATTTAAATAAAAAAGGTCTAGAATAAAAATACAATTACTTAAAGAACATTTAAAAATTGATTTGTACCAATTTCAGTTTTATTTTAAGCAGATTATAAATTTTAATATAAAGTTAAAAGTTAAAACCCTTAATCCTTTTAAATACATGATCCTATTCTTTATAAAATATACAAAATGTTTTATAGACGAAAAAGCTTATTTAGTTGAAAGTTGCTTATGTCTAAATATTTATTTGTCATTTATTTTATTTATTTTTATAAAAATATTCAATATTTATGATTCTGTCAAACAAACAACATGGATTTTCATTTTTCAATCCAGTCTGCACAAAACTGACAAGCTCTTATTTAAAATATCCTGATACTTAGTTACACAATAATCTAATAGTTTCAATAGATTGTCATACTTCTGCCATGAAAATATTAATTTCAGGATATTTTTATTTATTTATATCTATATCTATATCTATATCTATATCTATATCTATAAATAAAGTGTGTGTGTGTGTGTGTGTGTGTGTAATGATTTATATATTATATGAGAAATATTATGGTTCCCCAAATTCCTTTCAGATTTGGATTTTGATTCCTTTTGGTAAACCTTTGCTTTAATCCCTTTCCCTATTTATTTAAATCATTAACCACTAATAATGGGAAGAATGAACAAAAACATGTTTCCAATACCAACTATTTTACATAAGACAAGAAGATATTAAAAATAACAGGAGTGAAGTGATTCTTTTAAGTACTCTTACAATTCCCGGAGGACAGCACTGTAGGGCATGGAGATGAAATTTCTCTCTTTTTTGCTTTCAATTCTTGATTGAGGATTTACATATGCATTATATGCACTTCTCGAATGGTATAAAACTGTATGTCCCATATTTTAATATTTTGATCAGCTCTAAAGTGATAAATTCTATGTAAGGGCAAATATTTATATTTGTACAAATCCATAATATTTAATTAATTATTTTAAAAAATCCTACAAAGCATATTTAAATCTAACTCTAATAACAACACACGTGCAATAACAACAAGCCTTGCAGGGTCCTGCTCCAAGAGGCCACACTGGCGTGATGAGTCTCATGAAGACTCATTTCTGGCGGAGTTTGGAGGAGAGAAAGATTGATTACTGCTGCTTCTGCTATTTTCCTTACCTGCAGCCAAAAGTTCGCAAAAGGGAGGAAGGTAAAATGCCGAACTCAACATGTACCCACACCTCATGTATGGGCCACCTCCCATGAATACTGGGGCTGGGTTATAATTAAGAGGAGCCCCACATGGTCCCTGCCTGCTTCCATTTCGCCTTTAGGAGGGCAGCGGGCTCAAGAAGGGCCACTGTCCCAAAGCCTCCCTACCGCTTGGTTTGGGGGGGATGGTACCTGGCAGGCCCAGATGCAGTGGGCGGGCAGGTGGGTGGAGCAGCTGCATGGCTCACTTGAGTTACAGGGATTTGGGCAGCATTTATGTGGCTGAGATGCCTGCACGATCCCTGTCTTCCAAGGCAGGAGAAGTCCAGAGAGGAGGCGCTGTGAGGGAGCCCATTTCTCACATTGGCCATGCAGGGGCTGCCCATGCAGAGGCTGAGCCTCGGGGCGGTACCCTGAGCAGGTGCTGAGCGGGAGGCAGGGGAGAGTCAGACTCCTTACCTGGTTGCCTGATCTCTGCTGTTTTCATCAAATGTGTGTCTGTGTGTGTGTGTGTGTGTGTGAGAGAGAGAGAGAGAGAAAGAGAGAGAGAAAGAGAGAGAGAGAGAAGAGAAATGGTGGAGAAGAAACTCTTTCAAACAGCATTGCCTGCAATTTTTGTTACTCCCCTCTGTCATGCGCTTTGCTTCTGTCATAAGCACACACTTCTCACAATCTTCCACAATCACCTGTCTTTCTCTCAAGCAGCAGCTGCTGGGTAGAGGTGGGGGTGGTCGCAGCTGATTCCAATGGGCTGCTTGCTCCATAGCCACAAGGTAAGGTGTAGAATAGAGGGTCCCTTGCTGCAACGTTGCCTAGCACTGTGGGCAGGACTGGGGCTAGCAAGAGTGCACTAGAAATATCTCCAGGCATCCAGAGAAACAGAATTCCCAGCCCTTGCTCGATCAGTGGGCCGCGGTTAAGAAGCCTAGCAGTCTTGAGGTAACCAGGGAAGGGAAGGGCTGCTTCCTGTGCTTGCCATGCCCACCACTTCACTAGGCTTATTTTTGGGGGAGAATGTATATTTAGTCCCACCCCAAAAATCAGGCTTGACCTTATTTTTGGGACATGTCGTATTTTGGGGAAAACATGGTAGTACTAAAAAAATAGGTTGTGGTAGCATGGTATCTGATGACCAGATGCCTTGTCTATTAATATGACATGAGAAGGTCATCAAAATAAGTAAATTATATTTCTAAATTTAAGATCAATCCAAAACCATGTATGCTGTGTAGAACCCTACCAGATGATTCTTCATAAAAAGTATTTAATGTATCCAGATTGAAATATATAAATTATTATTATGTCTGTTTCACTATGTGAATATCACAGTTGTTTTGTTTTGGTGACACCAGTAAATTTTTGTTTCAGAATCATTTATTCATCATTTTAAATTTTAAACCAACAGATAAAAGCAAATATTTCTTTAATCTATTTAATTTGTTAAATGTTTAGAATATTGTTGTATTTTAAATATATAGAAAACAAAGTGTGTGAACATTTATAAAAATAAGGATTTTTGATAGAAATAGTTGAAGCGTAATGAAGCTGAAAAATTCAGTCAGCTTTGAAATCAGAGAATTGGAGAAACTGCAGTTCTTGCTTTTGCCATTAAACAGTTATACAAAGTGTAAAACTCTAGCAGAATTTTTTCAATGCTATCATAATCCTCCCTAAGTAACATTTTATTAGTAGTAAAATCAAAAGAATATGGTATCGCAGAAATGTATTACTTTTATTAAGGCTTTCATTTATTAAGTCTTTCATCACTTTTAAAAGTAATATATCTGACATGGAACATCTCAAGTTATCTATCTGCTATATATTTAATGCATTGAAATGCTGCAATTATAGAACAAGATTTCAATAATTTCAGAGGAGAGGATAAAAACAGTGCTCTAGTATCAGGATGTTATCATTTTGTAATAGTTTTAAATTAGAGAGCAGATTTATAGCAGATGGCTTTAAATTCCAGAAGAAACAGGTCTGTAAGTAGGCAATACCTATTGTAAGTAGAAACTATTTTTTCTTATCAAAACCTATGAATCCTGGCAGAAGACTCTCACTGAATCATATCAGATATGCAAGTGAATCTATTTATTTATATTCCCTCCCTCTCTCTGTTCCTTTCTCCTTCCTTCCATCCATCCATTGAAAAATTCCAATGTATCCAAATTTTAAAAATGACTTCTAGCATATTAAGTATGCCTTAAACTATAATATTTTATTATATTTCTGCAGTTAGGTTCTTGAAGAGGACCAGAGACACATCATTTTAACATTACTTGATTCGTGCAGGGCAAAGGCGATGTAGTATTTTCACAGAGATGTACATGATATTTGAATGGCAATGGAATGAGTAGGTACAAATATCTTGGATGTACTGAACGGTGTAATATGGTAGCTAAGGTGTTCGATTAGGAGGACTGAGACACAGGTCATCCTAGTCACTGAAACTCATTGGGTGATTTGAGGTCACTCAGTCTCACTCCTACTCTCAAACCAATCTTCTTCATACAATTATTATAATTAGGATAAAATAAAGGATTATTTCTATGTACAGTATGTAATTCTGAAATCCCAGAGAAAATGTACTACCAGCAAGCAATAGTAATATGTTACAAACCAGGCAGATTCCTAAGATACTAAGCTTTGAGATTTGACCTCAAATTCAAAATACTCAGTAAAACCTGCGTACAGTAGAACCTCAGTTCACGACCACAATTGGTTCCATAACTATGGATGTGAACCGAGTTGGTTGCAAACTGAAATAAAATTTCTAATTGGGTTGCATGGAAATACAATGATCCATTCCATACCCCTATTAACTCTGTTGTTTTTTTAAGATTTTGAATCACACAAATACATACTGTAGTTAAATATCCATTATAAGAAAACAAATATCCATTATATTATATATATTATTTAATTATGGATATGAATAGTATGACCAAATATGTAATTGCAATTTTAATTTCAGCAGATGGTTCTGCACTGGAAACTGGAAACAAGAAAAGCTAATAAATACATCCATATTTAGAAAAACTAAATTCAAATGTCTACTTTAATCAATAAAACAAATATCAATATTCCCATTTCTAAAATATGCAACAAAGTACAGCCTCATATACCTTTAGTCAAGAATTCAAGATCATTTCTTATTCAAAGTGGACCACAGAAGCTTAAAGTTAACATACACTGTAAATAATTACTGGTAATGTTTAATAGCAGAATACTTTGGTATTCAGTGTAAGAAAGGTGAAAAGAGCAAAAAATAGTAACAATAATTGCAATACATTCTTTGCTCTACTTCCAATTGCACTATAGGCCTTCTAGGCAACTCTCACTTTGCACGTGTTTGGAAAAAAGACTGGTGTTTCATCTGTAGAAACTGCCCATATGACCTTTATCCAATAAGCTTAAACCAGAATGTTATTGTTTTAAAACTGCTACTTTTCTCCACTGGCATATTTCTTACCAAAAGGCTGTTTCTCCATAACCATTCATTACATGTTTCCTCCACACACAAAAATCACCTACACATGTACTCTACATATTTTTGGACTAATGTCCAAAATCACCTAGTTGTTTCGAATAATTAGCCCTAAAGCAAAACCCCTCTTCTGAAATTGTCTCTTCTGTAAACAGCACTTGTTGCTGAAAATAATCCATAATGATAGACTTGGGATACTGTAGTTGCCCTGTGAAAGATTCTAATGTTCTACTTCTAATGTTAGATTGTGTATGGTATTTTTAAGAATGATGCTACATAAGCAGGTGCACAGTAAAAAGAATAATATCAATACTATGGTGCAATTGCAACATTTAAATCACAATATTACAACTGATACAAAAGCATATGAAATCATCCTTTTTGTTACAGTAATCCAAAATCAGTGTCTAATGTAAACTAGTTAACTTCAATATTATAATCATTTTAAATCTTTGCTATGAATAAATTTGCCTCCAGAGAGGGTAAAAGAGGTCTTTAGTGTGCTTCTCCTTCCATAACAGTGGAAGTGGAGTCTGCTGTGATCCTCAAATGCTTTTACATTATAACTTCAGACTCAAAATGCAGGGTGCATAATTCCCACTATAACTTAGGTTAACCTGCCAGTCATATCACTCATACTAACTTCTATACTGAAACTGACTATTTAAATAGTCAAAGTTTTCTATACCAAGCATAGTATCACACTATATATAGAAAATTGCATTTGAATATTTTTTTTCTTATGAGGAATCTAACTTTTAGATTCCTCTGCCAACTTTTAATTAAGCTGTGGTTTTCTATAATACATTTTAACCTGGGAAAATATATCAGAAGGAAAAATATACAAGTAACAAACCAAAGTTATAAATCTTTTCTTGCTATAAGTTCAAGGAGCGTAGATCTAATGTACAATAAATTCTCAGTGATTAAAGTATGAATGAGTTTCAATTACTTTGTTAAAACTTACAAATATATAAATGCATAAAATGCTGTCTCAAACATAAGTAATACTGAAGCAATTTATGTCAAGTCCTATCAATGTGATCTTGACTTCCTTCTGAATAAACATATTTATGTACAGGCTAGGAAAATGTTCTCTGCATGTTGCCATATTCAGATACTATGATTTACTCTAAAGTCCTATGTACAAGTGAGTCTGATTGAGTCCTGTGAATTTATTACCCATGCAGTACATACTATTCATTGTAGCTTCAGTTTCCTAAGAATGTTACAGGAATAAATTGGACTACAACACAGTATTTTTTTCTTCCACCTAACTCACAATACCTTGGTATAAAAAGGATAATTGAGAGTAATATCTTGCAGCACATTTGAAAGGAATGAAAGAATACAGGTTGAAACAGAGTAGTTTCATATCCCCTTAAAACACTTTAGACTGTATAAAATTCAAATATATTCAACAGCAATATAACCTTGCTTTGAGATCGGTGGTATAACATGGAGAAAAATTCCTATAGAAACTCAAAATTTCTTTCTTCCATACACTGTAACATTATTGCATTTCTAGGAAGGCATTACACAAATTATTTACTCATCATTAACTAGCAATAACCTGATTATTCAATCACTCTTCTTATTTTACCTATAGCAGTACGCAAACTCTGATTTTAGCTAACCCCTGAATGCTAAGCATGGTTGGACCAAACTAGTACTTGGATGGGAGACCACCAAAAAACTCACAAGGCTATAGGCAGAGAATTGGAAGAAATATCATGGAAGACAGGAATGGAAAACCATTTGAATATTGTGTGGATAAGAAAAATTAGAGAGAGATATTCATCAAGAGTTGAATTTGTGTCAAGGAAGACTTTACCTTTATTGTTTTTCATATACACTAAATAGGTTTAACCCTATTTATTTATTCCTAATCTCTTACACTATCAATTCACACGAAGCAAGTGAGAACGAAATATGGATTGCATTTCCACAAATGCTTTGTTCAAATCCAACATTATTATTTAAAAATGAATATTATCTGTCTGTCTTAAAAAGCTGAGTATCTTCCAAATACTTATCAAAATAGAAAGGAAAGGAAACTCCTTTTAACAAATATCAAATTAATTTTAAGGCAATAAAGCAACTCACGGTATGCCACTGTATGTTTTTTTATATAGGCACACATGAAAATCCTGCAACAATCAATGGAGCTTACTTCAAGTACATGTACATAGTACTGTGAATTAATCATCTTTCAATAAAGTTAACTAACATCACTAACAAACAATAGTCAGAATCTTACAACTTTGCAAATCTTAAAATGCATGCTAGTAATTTTGCATTCATCTTAGCTACACAAACCTGCAGTGGTCTGTGTATTAACATTTAACAACCAGTCTGCAGTGCTGAGCAGAATCATGTCACCTAAAGGAGAATTGCAAAGAAAATAAAATGCTAGTAGTTTTTCCATATATGTCATAGAATCACATGTACACAATATCTATCAGAAAAGTTTTATTCCTTTTAAATTGATAAGGCACTGTTCCTTCTCACAATTACTTTGAATTTTTGCATTAAAATAATTTTAACATCATGATAGGTTTGTTTAGAAAGAATAATAATCCTTGTGGGTTTCATTAGTTAGAGTTGTTAACTCCAGAATATAATACTTATCATCATACTTACACTCATTATACATATACTTATACACAGTATATGCCAAACTGAAATATTTTTTAAAGTAGCACTGACTCCCATTTAGATGTCTTTCTATGTATCTCCAAGTAATTTTTAAATAAAACTGAGAGTAAAGATGGTTGGGAGAAGGGAGATGATAAAGATCAGTGGATGGTATCTCTCTTTTAAAGGAATGCAGTATACTATACACAAGTGAAGCAAAACCTTTTTTTTTTTAAATGTACTAAACTTTCTTATAAAAAAGTTAAATTTGCCTATTACCTTTTCCAAACATTTCAAAGGAAATTGTCAATTTGTTCTACACAACATATTGTATGTGTAGTTTCCCTAAAATACTGCTTTGCTAATATCCTTATTCAATGCATATTGGACTGCTAACAAGCCCTTACGTTTGCATCTCCTATAGCACCATGTGCTTATGCATTTTGACATATTAAATTTCACTTTTGCACATTTTCATACTAATTTTTTACATTTATATTAAATATTTCATTTAGTGGCAAATTAACACGCAAGAAAAAAAAAATCCTAAAACATTACCAACAACAAGCTTCAAAACATCTATAAATAAACTACTAATTATAATTGGGTCTCTAACACCACCTTATATTCATTAAAAATGTATATAGTAGCAGAATTTATCTAGCTAAGCATTCTTGCATATCTACTAAAGAAGTCTGGTTTCCAAGAGGCTAAACCTAAAAGTCATGATAGTAACTTTCAGATGCCAAAACAAAGCTGCTGCTTAAAACCAGCAAACAAACAAACAGCTAGATGAAAAGGTTAGTCATCCCTGGCCTTTATGTAGAGAACTAGAGAAACATTCCAGCATTATGTTCTCAACTTTCATTCAAATAGTAAAGCCCAAATGTAAATGTAAATGTAAAAATGGTAAGGCCTAACAGAAAATTTCATATTGTTTGTAAATTATACAATGTGTGTGTATGTGTATATCATAGGCAACATACCGGTACACAATCAGAAACTAACCTTCTGTGCCATTGGGTGTCATGGAATTATTATTTAGGTGAGAATTATCAAGTTTTGGACCATTAGGAGACTCACTGCCAGCACTCAGACGGCTATGTGGGCTGGCTAAATCCTGCATTTCCATAGACCTAAAGAAAGAAAGAAATTTAACTATAGAAAAACAATTCAAGACTTTTCACATGCTATGTCTACAATTACTTTTTCTCCTTCAAACACATAATCATTTATGTAAGTGCAAATCTATATATATTTATAGTTTTGAAAAGTCTGTAAGAAATAAAATCCAATGGATCTTATTCCCAGGTAAGGAGTTTTGTATGTCTCCATACAAAAGCATTAGTATATAATGAGAATCTTAACATAGTAAAAATAAGTTACTTCTTATAATATCCATGTATTTGTATAAATTATAACTTCAGAGGCAATAATAGCACATTAAAAAGTTAGTACCCAAAGTAACACTGCTTGCTTGCATATAATTTACCACCCAATTACAATTTAATGGGCCTCCAAACCAAAGAAAACACTTGAAGCAATAGTTGAACCTATAGACCACTGACAAGGAATGAGATATTCCTGATGTATGTGTTTACTCTAGCAAACTACTTAATTGTTCCTCTGTTTCTATTGAAACAAATGCAGCATTACAATATTATTATGTCTGTTCTTGTGTTTGCTTTTTGGATTACATAAAATGTGCCCCACTGAAAAAGGATAAGACCAATGCACAATGAATGGTTCTAGCATTAATATACCTTAGCACTTTGCGGTATTTGAACTGTCACTTAAATAAACTAAAAACTGAGCTAAATACAAAATGGCCAATATTTTCTCCTTTAACTATGCTTTAATAAAATACTAGCATTCTTACATATACCACTTTTTATAATAAATTTCCATTTATGCTTTGTATAATATATATATATATAAGTTAGGGCAATAGTCAAAACACACATTCTGAAATTTAAAAAAATGGTTTTTGAATAAAGAAATAGTGCTAGAATACTTTATACATTTTTACAATATGAAAAGAACATTTTTATCAATTCTAGGTTTTCCAAAATGCTAATGAATTTACTAGTTTGGATTTTCAAATTTGCTTGGACGATTATTTTTTCCTTGTAAAACACTATCTGAAATTATACTTAAAGGCAGAGAAAGTTCAATAATGCAACTAAATCTTTCCAGTTTTACCTCACTTTCTGTCAAACCCATGAAAAGAAGCATATTTTTCAAAATTCATTATTATGTATTTAGTTTTCAACACTGGTAACTGCTTTCTTGTAATAAATTCTTTTGACAATGGTTCTGTTTATCAAATGTGTATTTAAAAATGCACCAGTTTTCCAACTTACGTTCAAGGCTCTGAACTCTTGTGAGGCTCTTGTGATTAAAAAATTCTAACCAACTGAATATTTTTTTAATTCAGAAAAGTATTTTTAATAATCATTTTAGAATATTTAAAGTATTTTCCAAAGAGTGAAAACGTTTCTCTAGTTTAAAATTAAGAAAAAAATCTTATTTGTATATTTGTCACTTGAAGTAAACAAACACAACTTCATTCTAAGATTTTCTTTC
>JANHFR010003110.1:93170-105379 GCA_032468015.1 Mimophis mahfalensis | reverse complement strand
GCTTGGAAACGGAGATGAGCACCGCCCCCTAGAGTCAGGAATGACTAGCACATATGTGCGAGGGGAACCTTTACCTTACTGTATTCCATTGCTAACGTCGACCTGCACTGTTAAATCTCATGTAATGATTTCACTACTGGTTAAATAATCTGGATAAAATTATTAGATTAAGATTAAGAGTGCCCTTGGATAATTAGGCATCAATTTAAACAAGATACAACAGAAGGGTTACTTTTGCATATTAAAATCAGTTCGTTGAAAAATAAATTGGTTGACTAGATCTCCCCAGGGTTTAGATTGTTGACCTGTAATAAAAATGGATACTAAGGGCTAGAATCAAAGGACATGCTTTTGCAAGCTTTCATTTAAACTAGATGGGTTGTTTATTGTTCTGATTATTTTAGCTTAGCACAAGGACTACACTCACAAAATGAGTGTGTGTAAGTAATATTTATTAAAACAAGAATAGCTTATTTTAGAACTCCTCAGTCACATATTTCATAGGTTTCCTCTTTAGCATATTATGAATTGCATTTTGGTAACATTTTTTTTTAGGGTTTTCTGGTGGTGTACTCAAAGCTTCCACAGAGATGTTCCACTTCCCATTTAGCTAATGTAATATAGATAACAAGAACAAGTCATTTCTGTAAAGATCTATCAATCTAATCTGTAAAACCCAAAATCAAAATTACATTCTTTTCCACATCAAGCATGAAATTCAGAAGCAGTTTCCATGGACTGCCTGTATCTTGAGTGGATTCAGTTCTAAGGAATCAGACTGCTAGAATTTTTGTTGACTTCTGCAAATGTCTTCTAGGGGATAGTCGAGGCCTATCATCCCAAGAGATCATTTTGTTTTAAGAAGTTAGAGCAAGGTAGCACTCCATTCAGCTGACAATCAAGAAGATTCAGTCTGTGGGACTTCCTCAAAAATATGCTTAAGCCCATGTTTGTATTCTTTGGCTTTATTTTGATGCTACCAGCATTCTTCACTACAGTATTTTCCTTTCTTTAGATTTCAAGATGAAGGTCCTGTGGGAAATGAAGGAGGGGAGCAGGGGGAATGGAAGAAGCTTCAAGAAATTTTGCAGCTGCCAGTTAAATCCTATGCAAAGGCGGATGAATTTCAGTGGCCCTCACAGGCAAAGCCATTGCCTAATGCTTTTAGGTTCAAAGGTAAAAGAAATACGATAGCAATAATAAAGCAGTTCCAAAAGCATAGTTATTGCACAATAATTACATCCTGCAGGGATGAGAGATAATGAGCCACACTGTGTCTTGATACACCTTTGGTGGGGGAGTGATTATCTTACTCTAACACCACCACCCGCTATGTCTGGTTGCTTCAATATTTTTCTGTAAGAAAAATGCAATCAAACTGATTGCTCCAAACTTATCTCCTTCCGTGTTTTTTTTTTCCTTTCTGAGAACACTTTCAAAGTTTAGAAACACAAGAAAATATTCTGTCTCTGAGTGTATCAGTTGTCAAAATTAGGCATTAAATATTTGCTGGGGGGCTTCCATCAGTCTCTTGCAGCTGTGCCAACTTTGAAAGTCAGAAGGTTTTTTTTTTCTTCTAGAAATAATTGTCTAGAGTGTTTAGAAGCCCTTCAAATTGATGTTGGAAATGTGAACAAGAGATTTTTTATATTCTGTTCCGTAAACATGTGAAAATGCTAGAAAATTCTGGATTCAAATACTCATAACGATTTAGAGGACTGTAAAGTTTACTGTATATTTGAGACCAGTGTTTTTTCTTTTGGGATTGATGGACAAACAGTTGGGGAAAAAAATATGGCACTTTGTTTTATATGACAACTGCAGTGAAATTAGTGCGTGCACAAAGACGGAAGGATTCAGCATTACTCATGTGGAGGAATGGTTGGCAAAGGATGATGATGGAACTTGTTGAGTTGGCTACATTGACTTCTTTGATCAGAGAAAAGAAAATACCTCCACAATACCTCCACCACTGGAAACCCTTTATGGATTGTAACAGGAAAAAAATGAACTGAACATGTATGTTTTTCATGAGTAAGTATAATTTAAGGTGAATTATAGAGTTACGTGGTGGCCTAAAGGTTAAGATGCTCACCTCATACTCAGGAAGCTGAGAGTTCAATCCTAAGCAGTGACAGATCCTTTTCTATCAGGGATAAAAGAGAAAATATCTGCTGCAAACTTTGAGTAGGCGTCAGGAAGGGCATCTGACCAGTAAATGCTCAGCTCCATTCAGCCATCCCAACTCCACAAGGTCATAAAAACAAGAAGAAAAAATGAGATAAATTATAGAAAGAAGAGGAGTATATTGTAATGATGGAATAAGTGGTAAATTTTTAATTGTACTTTTAACAGCTGTCCAGAAGATTGGAACCTATTTCTTTGTATTTGCTTTCTTTTCTAATTTTCTTTTCTTCCTTTTAGTTTTGCGCACTTTTAGTTTGTTGAAGAGGTTAAAAGCGACGAGACCGTTCTACATCATCATGGAGAAGAGTAAAGACATGAATCCATGCCATTGCATATATAAAAGTATTTATTAAAGAGTAAAACAATAAAAGCATAACTACAGTACTTAACCACAACTAGTCATGTGTATCATTGCAACCAAGTGGCCACATGGTTGCTCTTCTTAAGGAGGTATCAGGAACAAAGGAAACAAGGGATAAAATGAAATTGTGCAATGTCTTATACTGTATATGGTGAGGAACTCCTCCCGAGCCATAAAAGTGATGAGGTAGTAAAGAGAGATCAGGTATCCTACCACTTCTCGGTTAGCTAGGCATGCCATGGCATAGTAATACTGTGACATAGCTTACTTTTTGATTTTTTGTCTTTTCTTTTTCTTACTTTATATTAGTTTGTACTAGTTTTTAATCTTTCTTTTAAAAATATTTAATAAAGTCGTATAGGAAGTCACTGGTTTTGCCTCACTAAAATGACTTATGTAAAACTTTCCCATATAGTCATGTAAACATACTTTTCCATAGATTCATACTCAAGAAAT
Organism: Mimophis mahfalensis; assembly: GCA_032468015.1. NCBI lineage: Eukaryota > Metazoa > Chordata > Lepidosauria > Squamata > Mimophis > Mimophis mahfalensis. The sequence goes on along the minus strand of JANHFR010003110.1, from coordinate 102,375 downwards.
ATAGAGAGAAAGAGAAAGACAGATGCATTAGTGAATTTATGAATTGCAAACATTAGTACAAAAATAATAAAAGGATCCTTTTTATTAAAATTGATATAATGCATTCCATGTATTTAACTGATTACAAAAGAGCTTAATAAATCTGAACATAACTGAATGCAGCCATTATGAATAGTTGAGTACATTTATTCAAACTAATAAATAATACCTCTGCAGGTGCTATTGCTATTAGTATTTGTTAAGTGCTGCAACATGGTGGGTTTTGTTTTAGATTTATATTCCACACTCTGTGTTGGTTAAAAAAAATGGAGGAACATAGAACTCACACTATTATATAAAATACATAGTCTGCTAACTGACTGGAATACCACTTAAAAATTTGTGTCTGGATAAACAGCTGCTATAATTAACCTTCCTGCTCTTTGAATTAGGAAGTGCTGCAATGTTGTAAGTAGTGTTATAAGTAGAACATGTATAAGTTCCAATAGAATGCTGCAATGCAGAGCATCTTTTTATTCATTCTTTCTTCCATCCATCCATCCATCCATCCATCCATTCTTTCATTTTCATTCATTCACTCATTCATGACACTTTTTGACCACCACCCCTCCCCACTGTAAAACCGGGGGACTCTACCCATCATCAGAACCTCATTAAATAGATCTTTGAGATGTGTTTTTAAGAGATCAAATAAATAATTGTACACTTCTGCTGGCAGTCTGTCCGGTCCCGGGGATTTGCCTATTTTTTGCTTTTTTATGGCTGCCTCAATTTCCCCCTCTGTGATCTCAGCATTAAGAACCTTTATGCAAGTTAGATTCCAAACAATACTGTCTTATCAAGTCTATCTGTGTAGTCTCTCTCTGATAAAGCTTACTAAAAAATTCTTGTACCACCCGCTTTTTCATCACAACACTTCCTACCAGGGCACCCGTCTCATCTTGTAACATCTCAATTTTCTTCCTCTCTACCTGTTTCTGTAATCTGTAAGAGAGCCATCTACCTACCTTATTGGCATTCTCAAAGAAATTCTGTCTTCCTCTTTTGATTTTACAGGCCAATTCTTCCTGGTCCTTCACTGCTAATATATGCCTAAATAAGTCCCTTTCTTTCTTGTGTCCCTCATTCTTGGGGTCGGTCTGTAATGCCTTTTCTACTTTGTCCAATTATCCCAATAATTCAATCCTCTTTGCACTTTCAGTCCTCCACTTGTTTGCCAAATATTTAATTGTACTCCCCCTGATTACTGCCTTCATTGTGTCCCATAGATTTTGTAATGTGGCCTTCTCCCTTTTGTTTTCTTAGTAAAACCACTCTAAGTCCTTCTTCAGTGTTACAATAAAACCCTCATCCTTTAACAATTCTGTCCTCATCATCCATCTACCCTTAGGCTTCTTTTCTCTCCAGCTCATTATCATTGGGTTATGGTCCGCCCACTCATTTGTACCAATCTAAATATCTACGACAAATCTGTGAAGTTCTAGGGTCATCCAAATCATATCTATCCTGGATCACGTTTTATGCCTGGGGGAGAAAAATGTAAATTGCACTTCACCTGGATATCTATTTCTCCATGCATCTTGTAATCCAAATTGATCCCTCATCTGTTGGCATATCGCTGGCAAAATTCTTCTCACTTCCTTACTGCTACCCTTTGTGCCCACCCCCTTGGTATAATCTTTGCTCACGTCCATGATCGCACTGAAGTCACCCATCAGACAGATATGTTCGTAATCCAATTCATCCAGTTTCCTATATAGCACGCTGAAAAAGGCTTTTTGATTACAATTAGGGGCATAAATATATCCCAATAATACTTTCCTTTGGCAGATCTTTACTTCTAATAATAAAATTTTCCCCTCCTCATCAGAATATAGTTGTCGAGCCTCAAATTGTTTCTGTAAATATATGGCCACCCCTCTCTTTTTCTGGTCGACCAGAGACACGAACAAATCACCAAGCTTAGGACATAGCAACAGATTCTGTTGGGTTTCTTTTATGTGCTCTTCTTGCAGGCAAATTATGTCAAATTTCAAATAACTTCATAGTTATTATTTTCTGATATACTCTGGAGGGAGAGGAAATACTGCATTATAGTTCAGTTGCTTCCATTTTTTCCCATTTTGCATGTTGTGATTGTTTTAATTTACTGCTCAGAGCTCAGAATCCTATGTTGACTGGATATGCATACAAATGAAATGCATGATTGATTGAATAAATAGTTTAAAGCCCTAACTACAAAAAATGTATTAAATGTGTATAGCTTCTATCTCAACGGATCAGCTAAATCTATTACCAGCATTCTTATGAAATGACTTGTACTTTTGTGAACATGTGGCAGTTGAACATGTTCTCTCAAGGCAGCTTTATCCAAACATCTGGGGTGAAAACAAATTCAAATACTCCCCTTCCCTGCTTTTCCCAATACGATATTGTTAAAGGATTTGTCCTTTCTGTTCGTTTGTCTATTTATATTTTATCTTCCATTCCATTCAAGTACCTTTTCAATCTTTATTCTTCTTTCTTTTCAGTCTTAGTTCTCAGCACAATACAGATCTTTCCTGAAGCACAAACTACTGAAGATAGACAAGTATTTAAAGTAATTGAATGATGACCTGATAGGCATTCTGATCCTTGATTTTCAATTGTAAGATTTTTTTTATGATCTTTTACGACCTTATGTTGTGAGATTGAAAGCTAGAAACTTAAAACAAGTTTAACCACAAAATAAATGCTTGGAACTCTTAACTTCAGAGTTATATTTGTATGTTTTAAATCCAGTTCCTTGCATTTTTATGTGTCTCTTAAAAGTGTAACAGTTCACAATTGTTAACAAATCAAGAGTTATTTTTTTCACAAATTCAGCCAAATGAAATACTCCAATAAAAAGATGCTGACATTTTTCAGGTTCTTTTTACTGCAATAACTGTCAGTCTTGTGCAACTTGTGAAAGGCCTCTCTGGCCTAGGGGTAGAGCTAACCCTCACAATCAGGAGGCTGTGAGTTCAATCCTAGGCAGATGCAGAAGGTCTGCTTGGACAGGGGGTTGGACTAAATGACCTACAAGGTCCTTTCCAACTCTGCTAATCTGTGATCTTTATGAAATTACTAGCTGGTTAACCGGCTTTGTCCAGGTGTAGTCATGGCGCAGCTCTCACAGGCACCGGCACTCCCTCCTCCATTGGCAGTTCCCCCAGCCATTCCAACTTTATCCCAGCCCTGGCATTCCCTTCCCCCACTGTCACTCCCTCCCAGACATTCCAACCATGCCCTTGCACTCCCTCCTCCATCGCCACTCACCCCCAGCCATTCAAACCTCATCCAGACCCCGGTGTTCACTTCCCCATCTCTGCCTGCCCACAGCTGTTCCAGTCTTGCCCCGGCCCCTGTGCTCCCCCCTGAGTCACCGCTGGGCCCCATCCATTCCAACATCATCCTGGCCCCAATGTTCCATCCCCTGTCGCGACTCCCTCCCAGCCATTCCAACTGTATCCTGGCCTTGGTGTTGCCTCCCTGTCACAACTCACCCCCACCCATTCAAACCACATCCCAGCCCTGGTGCTCTTTCCCGCGTCACCGCTCACCCCTAGCCATTGCAACTCTGTCCCAGCCCCAGCACTCTCTCCCGTGTCGCCACACATCCCTAGCCATTGCAACCGTGTCACATAGAAGAACCTCGTCCCAGTCCTGGTGCTCCCTCCCAAGTCACTGCTTGACCCCAACCATTCAAACCTCATTCCAGCTCCGGAGCTCTCTCTCTCCCATACTGCTACTCACCGTCACTACCTCCACTGAGCCCTCATCCCCTGCACATGCACAGTACTGGTGCTGAGAGCACACCTGCAGTGACTGTTGCTGGGGATTGACACTTTGCCAGCCTGTTTAGGGGGCACAGACCCCTCAATGGCATGTCTGGCCCCCACAGTGACTGTCAGGAGGGCAAGTCAGGTATGTGACAAGTTTGGGTGGGATTGATGGAGGTGCAGAGGAATGTATGCAGGACATACAAACACACATACCCAACCACAAACCCACACTTCTGATAGATAGATAGATAGATAGATAGATAGATAGATAGATAGATAGATAGATAGATAGATAGACAGACAGACAGACAGATAGATAGATTCCTCCAACTTTTGGATTAGGTTTGTTCTTATAAAATATATGTTTATAATTTTCAAGAAACTGTTTCTTCTTTTCCATTTTCCTTTCCCCCTTTTTAAACAGTTATCATAATTATGAATTCTGAGGCTACAGTTTAATGTAATACAAAAGATTTTATTGATCTGAGTCAGTAGGCAATTGAAAAACACAGTACTAACACATCACTAAAAGACCAATAGACAACAAACACATATCAGTCCATTCATAGCTACGTATTTTTAATTGCAGACTGCTCTGCAAATGTGCAATATTGAAGTAAAACTACCTTCCAAAAGCTTTTTTTTTTTTTCCAGGAACCATGAAATTAGTATTTTAGTGCCAAGAAGTTAGCACTAAAATACTAATTAGACAAGTTTCTCCCCATCTCTACCCTTGACTAATTATTCTCCTTTCTGGAATAGTTTTCTGGAAACTGTCTATAATGATGTGGTTTGATGGGAGCAGCAGTTTTATGAATGATAACATATAGTATGCTCCTAAGTCTTTAATTTACAATGTGCCAATTTGGTTGCTGAGCTTCCCACACCTCTTTTTCCATGTTGCCTTAAAATGTAGGAGACAGCTCTTTTTGATGAAGGTGTTCTGTATGCACACCTGGGCCCTTTGTGTCAGCAGGTATATGTCGCTTAGGAGCATTGAACTGTAAAATGCTTATGGCCTGTAAAACATTCAATTCGGCTGATTTGGATTCATATCGTTTATGTCAGATCCTGCTCCATCCCATTAACTAAAAGAACAACTTGAAGTGCACTACTTGAAAAGGCAGTCATCTTAATCTCATGCCTCCACACTTACGCTTTGTGACAAAAGCCATAATGGTGATTGGTGACCTAATGCAAATGAATTTGTTATCTTTCCTCAGCTAAAGTTAATGTGGGCTCTTTGGGCTCTTGCTGGCACAAGGACCTCTAAGACCATAATTTACAAATGAAAGATTTATTGACAGCTCCTGGAACCCAGACAAAGACTGTGCTGGGGCTTGTCTTGGTTTCTCAGTGCCAAGTTTTACAATTCATTACAGAAAGCTGTACAGGCATTTAGAATATTTAGCTATTGTAGCATTAAATAAGAATGACTACATTGGGAATTAAACACTCTGAGAGGCGTACTTGGCCAAGTCTGAGCTTTTACAGTTCTCAAGGAGACTGCATTGTGTTGGCAATAAATATCCAACTAGCAAGGTATTTCTTATTTGACCTTAAATGAAAATCGCAGTTGGTAACCTTTCCTGACAAAGCTGTTGGGAACTTATGATCCAGGGTAGGCTTCAGCTTCTTTAAAGTTTGTTATTGCTTGTTGACATGAGTGGGAAATTATAAGACGATCTATTATTTTACCATTTGTGTCCAAATCAGGAGATAAGCTAGCACCTTTTCCCATGTCAAGTTGCTGATGCCTTCAATAGAGCACCAGACAATGACACGAAGGCAAAAATCACAAAACTGCATCTCACTTATTTTGGCCGTGTCGTGCAGGTGAATACACTGGGGAAAACAATTATGCTTGGAAGAGTTAGCATTCAATGGAAATCAGACTTTGAGGAACATGGTGGTTAGACAGAGAATAGCCCAAAGAAGTAGTGCAAAATCAGAAGACACGGAGAGACCTGGCCCATAGAATTGCCAAGCGTTGGACACAACTGAATGGATATCATCATCATCATCATCATCATCATTATCATCTTCACGATATATTTTGCTGCTGTGTTCTGAACATCACACTCTGCATACTTTTCCTCTCATTATCATACTCCTTTCCTGCTTTTTATACCAGGTTTTTTCCTTTCAACATTTCTTGGACTTTAATGTAAGGAGAGGAATGGAATTAATTGTTCTGTACTAAGACAGGCCATTAGTGCATCTAAACATGGAAGTGGTCTTCCAGGGTTTCAGAAAGTAGATTATTTCCAGTTCAGTAGCAGGATGTCAAGAACTGAGTCTTCATGCTTAGCATATGTGGTTCCATTGAATCAAACCTTTCTCTTAATCCAGGATTTGCAAGGCACCCTGAAATCATTTTTTTCCCTAACACCTGGAACCTTTTCCAACCTTTTCAAGCCAAGGGTACACCCTAAAATAAACATGAAATAAGAATCCTATCAAAAGGTCCACAGAAATGAACTTTCACTTCTCTTTATGAGCCGTGGTGGTACAGCAAGTAGAGCTATGTAGTACTTAGCTGCCAGCTACCTGCAATTAGCCTGTTCAAATCTCACCAGGCTCAAGGTTGACTCAGCCTTCCATCCTTCCGAGGTAGGTAAAATGAGGATCCAGATTGTTGGGGACAATGCGCTGACTTTGTAAACGGCTCAGAGAGGGTTGAAAGCCCTGATAAGTGGTATATACATTAAATCAAATGCTATTGCTATTGCTATTGCTATTCATAACTTTTACTGTACATTCTAACATCCAGTTTGCGGTTTTGGTATTTGGCAGACAAATTTAGATTCACATTTAACAATGTTTTGGTGCTCTGGTTCCGTATTAAAGGAAGTTCAGAACTGCAAAGTGACTATGGATATTTTCCTTAATAATTGCCATTATATGCTCAAACTCTTGTAGTGGAAACTGCCCAATTCTGCACTTCTTCTTTAGTTTGACTTGAAACATTCACATAAGCAGTGTGTGATATGTTCCATAACTAAATCATTGCCACATCATTGCTGTTCTAATTGCTGTCTTCCACCTTGCACCAATAATATAGTCAACTCAATTTACATGTGCTCCATCAGTTAATATGTATTTATGTACTGCATACAGGCATTGTTTTGGTTAAATGATTGCCATTACTATAAAGTTAGATACAGTTAGTTAAACAACTAACATTAAATTTTATAAATAGCATACTATGTATTATAATTATATATAAATTGTTAATTTATAAGTTCTGTTAATTTTAGGTTGAGTTTTTTTTTCAGGATCTCAGTAACCAAGAGCTTAAAGAAGAGTAAATACATGATGTTCAATGAATAATCTACACTATTCATTGGCAAACTCTACCTGTCCTTTTCCACAAATTCAATTTTACTTATTAGACTAGATCTTGTAGGCCACCAGTTACTGAATAAAAATCCCAAATTTAAGCTTGCCCAACTTCAAGCTTGCCTAACTTCAAGATTTCAAGGAACTCACATATTATACTTTAATCTTTCTCTTTCTCTAAGATTCAGCAAACTATCATTTTATTCCAATCCATAACCATGATGTCTGTGTTAGCAGGTGGTACTTCAAAGAGTCAGGTCATCAGCCATTAAAGGCTTTAAAGGTCAAAGCTAACATTTTCAACTGTACCCATAAAACAATTGCCAATCAATGTGCTTTTTTGGACAGGGTTATACAGCCAATCTATTTGCAGAAATGTCTCCTTTCATTCATCTCAGGTCTAGTAGGGAGGGCAAGCTCTGGATCTTCCTCAAACAATGTCATCTTGTTGGACCCAGAAGTTGTGCCTTCCTTGTTGCAGTTCTTACTCTGTGAAATAATATTCCTCCAGCCGTTTTGATGTCCATAATCAAGTTTGCCTTTAGCAGAGCCCTGATGACTTGGCTGTTCCACCGTTTGCTTGATCCAAGAGATTACAGTAAGTCAGCTCTCCTGGCTTGTAGGTTGACTCAGACATTTATTACTGGATTATTTTAATTGCTCTTTGTCACTGTCATGAGATTGGCATAAATAAAGGTTGTGCAGTATTGTGCACAAGTTAGCCATCTGCTTACAGCAATGGCAATTTCTGGAACTTGAAAGGAACGTAAGAATAATAAATAAGAAAATCCCAACTAGTCCCATCCTTGTAAAAACTTTGCATATGTTTGAGGAGTAAAAATAATGTTCTGTGGTCATCTGTAGACCACTGGGCAGCATTTTTCCAACTGCAGGTGTGTAGGAAGGCTCCAAAAGGAAGCTTCATCACTAGTTTTATAGCAGCCAGAGCTTCCCTTAACACCTCATAAGCTGAAACACCTCTATGAATAACATTTATAACTCAATTACCCAAGAAACAACCTGATTTTTTAAAGTTCTTCTTTCAGAACAATAAGCAAAGTTGTAAGGAAAGGAGAGGTGGAAAGTGACACTGAGGTGTGCTATGAAACATCTTCGGGATTCTAATGAAATTAATAAGCTCCCAAGATACTTTTCACACACAAAAAAATGGAAAAGGAAAAGTCTCAGAAAGTTAAAGTAGTTTTGTTTCTTATAGCCATAAAGAGCAATCTAGGCAACTTGCAAGATGCATCATCAATATTGCTAACAATGGAATTCACCAGAGGAAACAATTATTCACTCTGACGTGCTGAACCATCTCATCCAGCTCAGTAAACATGCTTTGGCCCCATGTTTGAGGGATTTAAGTCAAACGTGATAGGAATTATGATATACTTTTCTGTGCTGCAGAATTTAATCAGCATGTATAGGAGGGTTGCAGGTGTTTAATGAGACTCTGCCAGCTAATCAAATGTAATGACGTGATTGTGTGACATGGTTACAAAGAAGAAGAAACAGGATGGGTAAATTGCATTTATAGGACTCTCCCCTCCCAAGATATAGTAAGCAATCACCCCGCTGTTCATCAACAATGTTCTACTCTAGTCAACTAAGAAGTATAATTTGGACTACATCATATTATATTTACCATACTGAAAAAGAATTCAACTAAAATGGGTGGTTTATTCTCATGAACTGTGTCATTGCTGGTAGATTATTTTGTACATTTATATGCCAAATTTCCTCTTAGAACTCATGGCAGAGAAATGTCTTTTCCTGTCATTTCTTTCTTTCCTCACCGTAACAGACCTGCAAGTTATATAGGGCTAAGAGACAGAAGCTGAATTCACACATGCATATCATTAACAATTTATACATCACACAATTGAAATCGGACATTTCACTCAAACAAAAACAAGCAAATTTCATTATGCCTTAATACAGTTGATCTGTTCCAGGGGTAGGGAACCTTGGCTCTTCTATGACTCATGGACTTCAACTCCCAGAAATCTTCTTCTTCCATGCTGGCTCAGGAATTCTGGGGGTTGAAGTCCATG